>JAUTBZ010147204.1:0-12114 GCA_032361785.1 Lepetodrilus galriftensis
GAGGGAGGGAGGGAGGGTTGGGGGGAGGAGACAGTGCCTTGGAGAGGGGGTTATATTTATAGTATTTCATGAATAACATTCCATGTCCATTTCATGTTCATGATATTTAGGATTTGCATATTTCCAAATTTCCATTTGTTTTAACATCCACAATCAATTTTTATTCTTCCTCTTCACCATAATTATCAACTTCTCAGAAATGATATTTCAAATCTTGTATTCCATTCAATTCCCTGTACAATCACATCTTGATCCTCTAGAATGAGAAACACTGTCCATGGCATGTGAAGAAGATACAGATAAACACAGTATACTGATCATGGTATACTCATGTCAGATATAAATATTTAACATACAGTAAATGCTTGTATCTGGTTTCTGGGAGACAGCAACAAACAGACTAGGAATGGGGTTGGGATTATAAACTTCTGGACTAGGAAGAATATTGATGGCAAGGATGGAAAGGGCGGAGAGAGAATACGTCTGAAGCACTACATGTTATATAATAATGTATACATGGATGTATATCACAGAATATGGACCATGTTTGCTAGGCGATCAATGCTTGCAAATGTGTACATGTCATGCATTCCCTGATTTGATATTTATATGATTGCTGCAAGGCAAGAACTGGGACAGCTGTAGTAGGAACTGGAGTAATAACATGAGATGAGAGTAACTAGTATAACAGTTGGTATAACAATACATTATAGTCTGAGATTGTATGTATAACTTTGTCAAAATATAATAGAAATGTTGAAGACCACAGAGTACCGAAAAAGGATATTGCTGTAGAAATTCAAGTATTTATTATAAAGTGCCTTTAACCCTCTTCTGGATTATACACAAGTACTGCTCTTTAGGGCATGTCTGCTTGCCTCCAGCATGGAAAGGGTTAACAGACCCATATGTGTAATTTTTAAAACTGCATATTGGTATTCCCACATATATTTGGATTAAATTAATGTAAGTATTTATAAGAAAGAAACATCTCATGTAAAACTCAAATCATATGATTTGGAATGTGTGTAAGAAATCATCCTCTCTTTTATAATAGTACATTTTAGAGAAATAGAAACATTAATGACAAGTAAGAAGAAAAAAATAGTTAATACATTATTTTCATGCTTAAACACAGACATATATTTTGATCATGATACTGGTGGGAAAACAATTTAATACTCTCGTAACAATAGTAACAATTCAAGTTATTGTTCGTGTTTCAAGTTGATACCAGCAACTTGCCATTTAACATTATTAACAAAATGTAATCTGATTGGTCAGAAATAATTATTAAATTAAAATAATTACTCACTATAGCTGATATACCATGTGGTATGTATTATTTAATTTAAACATTTTAATAACATTTATTTACTTTTATGGTTGTTGTTTTGAGGGATATGCTGTCAGATTTTAACTACTATGATTATTCATAATATAAATAAAACATAAACATTTGTTACATTTGTTTTCCAAAATGGATGCCAAAGTGAATAATTATTATGATAGCCAACTTGACCAGTATGATCATGTATGATGAAGATATCAAATAATGATGTCAGTTAAATGTTATATCTTGGATCAAACAACTTCCTGTATGCTATAACTACATCTTCAAAATAAATAAATGATGCCAACCAATCATCTTTTCATGTGACCACAGAATGGAAAGATCTTGGAAGAAAGTACATGAAACTTAAACATTCAATCATTTCAATATATACTAGTATTATTTCCATATTATTTCCAAATCACTGCCATTCCATAGAATACAGGTAAACTTTACATTTGATAACTGAGAATATAACCTTTAAACTATATTACCCACAATTTAAACCTTGTTGGAAAACATACATTAAATGTCTCCCTAACAATATTTACATTTTTTTAAATTAGAAATAATTACATACATACATGTATGATAAATCATGAAAACAAATATTATTTTATTATTTTAATCTTATTTTTGTTTGCGTATATCGATATGTAAAGCATAAGGCGATACATGTGTAAATCTTTGTAAATTAGTTTAAAATATTAAGATGAAAGAATGTATGATCAGTTGATTACTGAAGTAAACTTTAGGTCAAGACCTGCTTGGCCAAAATTACAAATATATATGTACAAGGTATAAATAACCGTCATCAATTAATAAATAAAATTAAATGCTTCTATGTACAAAAACTGAATAACTAACTTGTACACCTGAAATAATTAACCGTCATTGACCATAATAATTTACAAAAAGTTAATCAGATGCTGATGTGCATTGAAACTACACCATAATTTACAGTGGATATGAAAAATATATAGGTAATATTTTGGCGTTGTTAATCACCATTTGTACAAATATGATATACAAGAACATGTATCAGAATAAATATACCTTAGTTGCAATTTCCCAATTATTTTGGGTAATCATATTGTGTACACTAAATAATAAATATTGGCAATTATAATATTTTATGAGGTCATTGATTTGATAATTTGGAGATTATTCTTGAACACAAAACTACTGAACAGGAACATAATCAGCAAGTACAATATTAGAAATGTAGTTTTCTGAATTTGTAGTCATTTGGCCAATGTACTAGAAAGCTGCAAAATATTTACTCTAGACAAAGGGAGAAATGCCGCGGATTTCACTTTGGTACGACATTGGCGCAATATGATAGATCGTCATCCTGACTGTACTTTATAAAACTGTACATATTATCTTTACATGCCTGAATATGTACATATATATTCACACAGTATTCGAATGACATCTAACCACTGTATCAACTAAGAAATGTGTGTATGTAGGGTTAATAAAATGTGTATTGTTACACTCATTGTATGGTAAATAAAATAACCATGAAATTATTCATAAAATTGCTGATATGAAATATGATAAACAGGTTGATATGTTCACAAGTAACATAATTTGCGTTAAGTATTGCAACAGCTGATTAACATTTAACAAAAACAATATTTCTGCAGAAATTGCAGATATACAAATAAAAATGAACAAATGTATTGTAATTAATCATAATACGGTACAATAAAATTAATGAAAATAAAAAATGGTACATGTATGTTGAATAAAACAAACTTATTTTTGTCATACACAATTGACAGATATAAAGGGTATAGTTTCCTGTGTTGAAGAATATCACTTGGTATGACCAGCTGAAAATAATATATCCATTCACAAGCACAAAAATAATAACCAAATATTATTTTAAAATTCATTTAACAATTCGATTGTTTGTGGAATATCATGAATATTGTAACATGCATTCAGACACCATTGGTCACCAAGTAGTTCAAACTCATACAAGACTATACTGTGGTTGTATATGGAAATACCTTGGACAGGACTGGTCTCAAAGAATGATCAACCAAAACAGTTCTTGTAGATTACTTTCATTCATCATATCTCCAAACTATCAATATCCACAAGTATAAAAACATATGTTTTATAATAATATCCTACGGTTCCTATAGTGTCAAGGTCATGCTAAGGTCATGCTGCTCTACATAGCCACTGGGTAAAGTCTTTCCTTGGAGTGATTATCTCCCCTTGGAAATCATCTTCGCGTTGCACTCAACACATAGATCTACCATCAATTTGATTCAGGTTTTCTGAAACTTCTCAGAACTTGTATGTCTATGTTCAGTTATTGGACTTGTGGTTCTTGAAAGCACTTGTGGATCATTGCCGAGCAACAATTTGCACACTGTATGAATATCACTCTTGACCACTCAAACCTATATATATTGTACCTCACATGTATATCACTATTCACAGTGCTTCGGTCATTGAAAACGATACAAAAATATTTATTTTGACACTTATACGCAGTGACAGCCATTGTCAATAGTGCTGCCTCCAAGTTGGACATAGTTCTGGACTTGGGACTCTTTATATACACACACATTGTACTTGACATACAGTTGCATTTATAAGCACCTCGTACCCTGCAAATTGTCCTTCATTATCTCCATCGTTTGCAAGCCGTCAACATTTTGTGTCGTAGCCTGCAAACGTCCTTCATATCTCCGTCGTTTGCAAGCCGTCCACGTTACGTGTCGTAATGACATCGGTGTCTTTGTGAGCGTGGCCATTGGTTATTTTTAACTTCCCGTTGGCCTGCTGATACTTATTGGACATGTCATTGTTTTTCAGGTTTCTGCTGGTCTCGTGTTCATTGAGAGCAGCTTTGAGGTAAAGGTCTGTGGAGGAGAAGCTATAGCTGGAGAAGTCCTTGTCCTCGGGGAAGATGTTCATCGACATTTCCTGCTCGTCAAACGGCTGGCCGGGTTCTACTGCATTCTCGTCCAGGGAATTCTGTCTGAAAAATACAAAGTGTCATCAGCCATTTATCTCCTGCAGTTGTGATCTTTGGTGTTTCTTCAACATGCTCATGAAGCAAATTTAACGATAGTCTTACCCGTAGCTGGAGTTGTGTTCTTGTGTGCATTAATGGTTTTACATTAGAAAGTTAAAATGAATGGCTCTATGCAAGTCCACTGAAAATGATGCAAGCGCTATTCAATAGTCAATGTCAACATGCTTCTTCAGTAAGTGAAATCCATTACGGTAATTACGGTACCCCTCTTCATGGAACAAGATTGTTTAAATATATAATTTTAAGGTTTCTCTAACCAGGATGAAATGTTCACATATACATTTCTTTATTCCAAATAACTATCTGCTTTGAGAGTACTGGTAATAATTTAACAGTATTTAATAAAGTAATACATTATTTGACCTGGGTAGGACATGGCCAGGCTCACCATAGAATGTGAGGCAAAATGTGATGGAATAGATAGGAACCCACAACCAGTTTGGGTGGAATAATATACTACCAAATCATAAATATCATTCACATATTATTTCCATTCACTAAGCCTTTTCACATACTAGTATTTACATAAATAGCATGAAAAGCTGGATAGTAATTGTCCAAACCTGAAATAAAAGTACATGTACTAAGTGTGATCTAACTAGCTCACAAAACAGCATTGGTGCAAGATTATATTAGTATCACATGCTGAACACGAATACAGGATATTGAAGACAAACGTGCTGAAGCAAGAATATAGAATAGGATTAAATTATGGTTTAATGTAGATCCTAATCATTTCTATTTTAGCCCCAAATAGCCACTTTAATCTTTCCTTTCTCTGTCAGTGCACCTCCACCATCCCTGATCACTTCAATGCAATATTATTTTTGGATTTTGTATTACATCCGACATCCGTAATGTTTAGTTAATGAAAACCATATGGGGGAAAAAATAATAAATTGGTAATGGGGTATGAATGTAAATTAAGCTTTATGGTGAAACTGAGGCTAAACAATGGAAATGAGGCAGTATGGTGAAACTGAAGCTAAATTATATTATAATGGAAATGAGGTTATATGATGGAAATGAGGCTGAATGATGGAAATGAGGCTAAATGATTGAAATGAGGCTGTAAGGTGGAAAGTGAGGCTAAATGATTGAAATGAGGCTGTATGGTGGAAATGAGGCTGTAGGGTTGAAAATGAGGCTAAATGATGGAAATGAGGTTGAAGGATGGAAATGAGGACATAGGGTGAAAACAAGGATGTTGGGTAGGAATGAAATGAAATTATGAACATTATATTACTGATTAACCAAGGTCATATTATCAAATGCAATGTTAAAGAAAGTATTGTGTAAATGAGATACGTATTTAATGGTGAAACTTCAGCTACAGATGAAACAATAGCTGAAGATGAAGGGACAAAATTAGGTCGTAGATAAAATGGGGTTCTTGGTTGAAAACAAAAATTAAGGGAGAAAATTATGTTGCAGGGTGCCCTGAGTATAAACCTGGGATATAAAGCAGCAAATAATAAAGATATAAATTAATAATATACTGACACTGAACACTGGCAGTTGTATACTCTTACCTTAACAACTTTCTGTATTTCTACACCAGTGTGAAACGGAAACATAAAAGGTGTTAATTTCTAAAAAATTAAGGTTGGTAATTCTAAGGACACTGTATATTTGTGTTGGACATGTCTACAGAAAGGATCTATTGAAACATAAAATCAAGATATCTTTCATCAAGTATATTGAGTGTATGGAACAATGCTCTCTGAGCAATGCTTATTTTTACATAGAGTATAACAATTAATTTAATATATCACTCAAATAAATTCAAACATTGTAATATAGGTTTGAATTCATCCAAGAAAGTTTTGAAATGACTTCATATCATAGAATAATAAGATAACACTTCCAATTATGGATCAATCACTTTTGTATTCAATATAACTAGCTGGTAACAGAAAAATAGAATTACCTAAACTTTCATCAGAAATTCAATCTTTTCTAAAAGTGAATAATGAAGGTAAAAACCAATAACTGTGTCCAGTCTATTGTAGTCTTACAGAGGAAATAATACACAGATGGCTACTTTATGAAAATCACTTGTTTTCATAATCATTTTCACATAAATATCTCTTTCAGCTACCAGAATGTCATCAGTTTATTATAAATTACATTATCAGAACAGCAATTATCCCCAATTATTAGGACGTGACCAATTTTACCATATCTATCATAGCAATACTACTGGAATCAATCATATTAGACACTTCAGAATATCACAGAAATCGGACCCTAATTATCCAGTACCTATAGTTTGGATGAACATTTAAATATGTCTAAAATTGAATACCCGGTATACAATTAAACAACATAGTGATAAAACATGTGGAATATACAAACAGCTAGTGTATAGTGAAGTAGATGAATAAACTACTAGTATTTAGGTGAGGGAGGTATAGATTAATACACATTGTTATACTAGAGGGACAATAGAAGGTGGTATTACGTGTAGTACACGACAATCATGCATAGCAAAAACGGCTAGCAATTTTAAGTAAAACTACAGTATAACAATATATAAATGTGTCGGGAATAAAGTTTTTCCCACAAACTCATTATGGGTGATACAACTGTGTTAATGGCATCATACCAAGCATTTTGAGATGATTTTTCTGATACTATGAACAGTTATACCTTCTAGCAGAGGGGAATGCGAATTTAGGGGAAAGCTCTTGGATACATCAATGCTTCCATGCCAATTTCGTATTAGTGCCATGGTGCAACACTATGACTACCTTCCCACCCCATAGTGGTCATATTGGACTCACCCATCATCATCCACCTGATCCAACATTATTTTTTCAAGGTAGATAGGGTTGGCACTGAAACAGGACAAAACATGTTGACAATAGTGGAAGTGATAATATCTGTGTCTTGTATATCTGTCAAATGGTTGCAGAAAATTAATAAAACAATGACAAAATAGACCATAATGTTCTTGCAATATTTTTATTTAATTCCCAAGAATCTGATGTCCTTGGGTCAGACTTGAGAAAGAGTAGAGGACTGTGTGAAGCAACACAAAATAACATCCATCCTGTCAAAGAAATATGCATTTTGACAAGAATTTCAAGTAGAAAGCAGAATGTTTTAAATATTTTTTTTTAGCATGTTTTTGTCAAAGAGTTCAATAATAAAGATATCTAAACTTATAGAAATGCTAAAAATAAAATATATGTTTGTTCATACATAGAAAAAGATTATATTTTATATGACCAAACCACAGACATATGAAGATAAATTGTTTCGTCTATAAGAACTGAAAGAACATGCTCTGATGATAACCTAACAATGGACATATTTTATTCTTAATAAAGTATTGAATCAACAACTGTACTGGATTCCATAATAAAAAATACTACCGGAACAACATAGATCTATATCAAATAGTTATGTGCAATAATTTTGTTTATAACATGCTGAAACAAAAGGCTTGTGGAGTGGTGGATAGGGAAACGAGACAAACGAAACCATAAAAATGACTACAAATTAACAAACAGGATGAGGACATCTCAGTGGTAAATGATGGCCATTGGCATGCAGAATGTTAGAAGGAATCATTCAGGAAAATAAATAAACTTGGAATGGGTATATATTTTAGTCGTGCAAAGCCACATCAATGTCTAGATCATCAGTTTAAAAAATCATGTGTTATATAAAACAAAATAGAAAGATTTTCAAAATATAAAATAATTGGTTGTCAGGTCGATAGTTTTTCACTTTGACATGTGACTTGTGGATGTGGGTGCATTTGGCAGCCATTTTGACCCAGTGGCCAAAACAGTTGAAAGCCGTTCCATACATGCATACAACATACGTACAATAACTGAGGGAGAGAGGATAGGATATTGAGAACTGGTGATACCCACGCTAAAACCTCGTTTGACCCTCACACACTCTCGGTCTGAGAGTAACAATGGGGGAAAAAACAAAAAAGAAAATGGCTGGGTTATTCCAGAATTGTAGAAAAACATTTGACTCTATAGATTTACGTAATTACCGTAGTGTAGCAATACCAGATAATTAGAACTCTTGTAAATAGTAAGAACAAACATTAAAAAATAGCAAATAATAATAACTACCGGTACAATAAGGAAAATCAGTAATTATATAATATGATAAAATTGTAAGTACCCATTAGGAAATTGTAATCTATATATATGAAACCCACTTAGGTATATTCATAATATTGTCTACAAGTAAATTAATTATGCCTCTGAAAAAAATATATGTTAATTACGTAAAGTAAAAATCACAGGTAAAAATCCTCATGCATCCATGTTAATTCACACATGGAAAAACCAAAAATGTATCACATTAACATGGAACATAGTGTCCTGGTAGGGGAAGTAATGTGGTCTATAAATAACCAAAAGGGTGTCTCAATATAAGTATTAATGCTATTCAAACTTGACTGACATTCACTTGCAGTGGAGACTTACTTTTCATAAGAATGTATGTTGGTTCCTGGCATTTCAAGCTTGTATAGATCAGAATCTTGAGAACCTGAAAGTAGATCAGCTCACGATAAGTATCAACATTGCCCAGATATACTAATGTCCAGATACGCTAAGTACCGTAATCAATATCTGCAGTATTCAAGATGTGCCGGATTTGATCATATAAGGTTAAGAAATAATGTTTAAAAACATTCAAGATAAATGTAGAAGTTCTGATTTTATTCAAATCAGTACAGGTACTGTTGGCATTGTTGTGAAAATTCAATAAGGAGTGATGACATTATATGCAGAAATTGAGTGAAAAGAAAAGCATGTAAAGTTACAAAAGGTTCCTACAAACAGATAAATGCATGGCAGCAATTTATATAAATAATAAGACAATAATAATATCTACAAGTGCTTCTAACTTCTAAACCAATATGACTTTCTAAATACAGTAATCTAATTCTATGAATCTAAAAAGCAACATTAGATTAAATCAATTAATAATTTAAAGCAATTTCAGAAGATATTTCAATATCCAAGCATCATTCAAGTAGTACCATTCCCCAGTCACCATCCCTACATCTGGTGTCCATAGTGACACAATAGAGTACATGTGCACTCTGCCTCTCTTCAATGCCTCATTCAATGTGTGCAATCATAAGAAACTATTTCCATCAGACAAATGCCTGGATTTACCAGTTCCATTCACCACAGTTGTTACTACCGGTAATAGTACTCCTATTCTTCTGATTTTTCTGAAACACCCAGTTGCTAGCATTGGTTGTCATGGACTTGGAGCAACACTGACTGTCATAGCCTAGGACGCTCTCCAGACAGTCGGGCAGAATGACCATCTCTGGTTTCATCAGTCTCCAATAGTCGCATCTCCACGTCTGGCACATCCCAAACCCTTCTGATCTTGGATGACCAACGGACAGAAACAGCCGTGTTCCAAGTGTTCATCTGGCTTTTAACCATGTCATGATGCAATGAAGCTATCAATGGTCGGTCTCCTAGAGGGAAGTAGTACAGTATGCAGTGGTTTCAGTAGTATCAGAAGTAGGTGGCAGAGTAGCAAAAGTAAGAGGCAGAAGACCTACATCAGACTTTCATCTACAAATTTGTATCAGCAAGATTGAAAGTAGACTGCAAGATTAGGGAAATGAATGGTAGAATTTGCCAGTGGCCAGCAGCTATTGAAACCACTGTGACTTGATGGTGTCAGTAATACCCTACATCCCTTTGTATGTCCTCAACATTCCAGGTAATAGCCAGGCCAAGAGGTGTTCACAGGTAATACAGGTCTAGGTATTCATCAACTACTGAAGAAAGTAGGCAGAGTGCATGCATACTGGGTGGATGTTGCAACCATGTACAGGGGTATGTTACTACCTAAACCGTAACATTGTTAATATGGCAATGTTAACACAACTGCAAATGGATGCACATATCAAATGTCTGGATATATAATACAAATGAACGAATACCATAATTACAATGATAATTACTAACTATAGATATGAATACTATACTCTACAATGTTGGCAACTGCTCTAAGATATAATACCTCTATAGAGGAATACATTAAGCATGTTGGGCTATGAATCATGATACAGCATAGCCCATTTATTGAGTCAAACAAGGGTAGTTAGTGCATAGGGTTGGTTTAGTAAATAATACATTTATTGGTATTTCTACTGTTCTAAAGATCTACATCGCCATGTACCGTTCCTCTTTCATGGCCTTTTTTCGGCCAGAGAAATGGTTGTCATGGGAACAAGCAAATTGAGAATTGGTGGTCACTGAGATGCAATGAATTAGGAATAATTATATCATCATAGCTTAAAATTAAAATTAAAATGTTATGATTATGTCATCATAGCTTAAAATTTAAATTGAACATTTTATGTTTTCAACCCAAATGTTTTATTAAATTGTCAACCATATTCAGAATAATGACAGTAAATATTATTTCACATTGTAAATGTTATTTCATATATGTTACAATGGTAATAATCACTCTCAGTGGCACATGGAAATTACAATGCATAAAAAATATATATATAAATATATGCGCTAATGGGTATAATCACTGGGTTGATTGGCAAAAGGTTGTGATGCATAAATAATGACAGTTATGGTGTTATTTGGCTGGAGTAGAGTTAGTGTGTTTGAAGCATTAGAGTGGTCTTAGTGAGGATTTGTTGTAACTATAGTAGTATACCGATTGTGAGCAGGTAGCCTTTGCCTAGCCCAAGTCAACATGGATTTATACTTGTGAGACCTGCAGTTTGAGAAACCCTTGGAAGAAGATAAAAATACAAGACATTAACACGCCATTAAAACTATGCATGAAATATAGACTTTGTTCACTTTTACAAAAACTAATTTCAGACAACTCATAAAATACCGTAAGTTCCATCTAAAATTTGGAATACTTTTTTTCAAAGCTTATATTTGCATGCACTTTCCTGTGTTAATGTTACAAAATATCCAGAAAATGTTAATTTCTCTGTATGAAAAAAGTCACACCCATAAGAAAAATATTTTAAATCTTTTTAAAAAGAAGCACCTTTACGTCGGTATGTTGCCTTTCCCAGAGGTGGCCCTGAAATGGCACCATATTGGAATCGTCTTTACGTTACAGACAGAAATATGAAACTAGGTCATACCCTTATGAAGCAGGATCAACTACTAGTATTCATAGTTGTACAAGAAAAGGCAAACCATAATAACAGAATAAAATAACCGGAAAATAGATTATTAATAAATAGAAAGACTTGTACCTGTATTTGCTGTGTGTTTTGTCCTAATTTTTAACTGATTTCATTATTAGTATTTGTGTAATGTTGCATTGTGTATATTTCTAGAATTATAGAACTCTTCTATCACTGTCTATATTTATGCCATTTCAGTTGTGTTTTATTTATGTATTACAGTATTAGTTCTATGGTCGATCAATCTATTGAGATTTTATCATGAATGTATTAACAATAATTACTCCAATAAATTACAAACATCAGGCATGTAATATTGAAGTATTATTAAGTGTGGACAAATAATTTAAAGTAAATTTACTTCAGTAAACATGGCTAGTTATTGCAATAGTACTGCTTTTCAGAAAATTCCAAAATTTGTAAATTAATATGCATACCGGTACCGGTAATTCTTGGTAGTAAACAGGGGCCCTATTCTCGAAACGTTCTTACGATCTTCTTAGCCTAAGAACGTTCTTAACTTTATCTTAAGGATAC
>JAUTBZ010147215.1:0-12114 GCA_032361785.1 Lepetodrilus galriftensis
TTCTAACTTGGGACGCGAAAAGTATATCACCATGCGTCCCCGGGACTCGTAAAAATTGAAACCTAAGTGAAACCCTGCATTATGTAAGCGTTTTCATCACTGCCAGATTTAATATCTATGCATATTTCTCAATTTGTACTGCGTAAATTACACGGATACGTGCCTTATCTGGTCTACTGCCGTTAGTGTATCAACATTATAACAACATTATGAATGGACAATCAATTTTGCTACATCAACCAATGTTAAGATGTATCACAAGTGTATGTACACTGATACAGATGTGGCAGTTTTCCTCTAATATTATAACTGATTGGGCAAAAGATTTGTGCTTCTGGGATCTATAAATATTACTGGAATATATGACAGGTTGTCAGCGTCGTGTCAACTCATCCATGGTTTGTTGCCTGAGTACATGACCCCAGGCATACGCACACATACACAAACTGCACTTGCAATCTTTCTCCATAATACTGCTATTTAAAAAAAAAAATAATAAACACCCCACCCTCACCTCAAAATACGGTACTGGTAATAATAAATAAAATAAATAATATATTATTTGTAATTTATTTTTGTGCAACTAAAGTCAGTAATTTGCTAGTATCCATCAACATGTTTAATTAATTACATCGGATGCTTTTACGTCTTTAGTTACCTGCGGCATGAAGAAAGTTAAATAAATTCTCAACCACTGGAAATGTGGCATCCCAATTTGTAAAAAAATAGATATTAACGCCACGGTCAAACATCTATAACTACTTGCCAACTTGTCTTTAATCAATGGTTGAGGAACATATTGATCTGCATAGTTGATAAAACGTGGTACATCAGCATATTCTGCCCTGTTCAAACACAGACAGATAAGTTGAGATACCGGTAACCCTTTCACCCCTCTGGTCTTCTCACTAACCTGGACAGTGAAGTGAGCTCCTGGCACTGAAAAAATGTCCTTGATGTTGCTACAAGGACAGGGCAAGTTGTCCTGTGGGTGATGGATGTCCTGGCTGACTGCTGGAGTTGAGTAGAACTAAGGGGAAGTGATGCTCCAAGGATACTTAATGTTATTTATCCCAGATGTGCCAAATGTAATGGAATTTCCAGTGCCTCAGCTGTGGGGGAAACTACTTGGAGCTTTACTGAAAAAATACTTATAGTAGCTTCGTATATAATAAGCTTTCTCGGTCCTCATTAGTAGTTTTTCAATTTTGTATTTAAGCTGGATACCGTACTTCTGATTGGAAATATTGATAATCTAATCGACTAATATTTGAATTTACAGCTTTATCTTGATGAAGTCGTGGACAATTTTCTGAAAATGAATAAATAGTTAGAAAATACTAAAAATATGTACCATATTAATTTTTTTATTTTATTTTCACTTTATCAGTTATGTGATATATCTTTTTGTATGTAGTCACAATTTCATTTCGTGATCTACTGCCATCATCATTATAAATATATTTATTGAAATAATGTAATCAAATCACTGTACCAAAAATATCCTTTTCAAATGTCATGCTCAAGATATATTGTAAAGAATGAAATGATTGTTACTGTT
This sequence comes from Lepetodrilus galriftensis, assembly GCA_032361785.1. NCBI lineage: Eukaryota > Metazoa > Mollusca > Gastropoda > Lepetellida > Lepetodrilidae > Lepetodrilus > Lepetodrilus galriftensis. Next base: position 1,562 of record JAUTBZ010147215.1, read on the forward strand.
AGGTGAAATATAACTGCTGTGACAAAAAGCACTGATTCATTCATTCATATTGGCAATAACTATTGCTTATAATATAATAATACATGCTGTACCTAGTCAACGATTACTTTTAGACATGTGTTAACTATTTTCCATTGAAATGCCATCTTTGCATATTTTATTTATCACCCAACTGCCTAAACATTTATTCTATTAATTTCAAAATAAGCTATCCTATTGTTTATATACTGCAGCATATTGAAATTGAGATAACTTAAAAATGATAAATCTGCCATTTTAACTCTATTCGCACAATAAATATAGCTCTTTGTAAATCAATGAAAGAGAAACACTTTGGGATTTTATCAATGTACCTTAGTTCACTACCCAAACCATGATGTGTGAACAAATCTTGAAAGTGGCTTTAAACCCCAAACCAGACAACCAACCAACCAACCAATCGTTCACTATGCAGATAATAAAGTAGAAATGTTAGATTCTAATGAAGTATTAGAGCTAGTTGTATTACATGGCTCGCATGTGCTGAACACAGAGCGGTATCCATCATTCAAAGTTCAACACAATTACATCAGCTGACATAAATTGGTTAATGATGAGTTTACAGCCAGGAAAAGTCCTTTTACTTCACTGCATGTTCACAAATTCATCCTAGTCTGTTCGTAATGTTAAATCACCATTTACCCTATCTACAGCTTCTATAGACACCTAAAAATACAAGCCACAAACAAGCACAAAGTATAAGCACTGAATACAGCTCTGTATCTAGCGATAAAATACACATTAATATTTCTCTAAAACTTACCTTAAAGGCACTCTGACGTTGCCAATATATAATGTCATATCACTTGCCTTATCAAAGTTTTTAAAGTGCCACATCCCGTCCCCATCAGCCATCTGAGATTGCACGACCCCCCCACCCCCTTCCGTCTACCCACCCCCCAGGCTCCTTCCAGTCTACAGTAGTCTATGTGATACCTACATAGGGTATTTTTAGTTCCTCGCTCCCAGAGTGTCTCAGCCTCTGGGAGATGAGCGCTCGGTCAATTAACCAGTGTGAGCGCTGACTGTGAGTGACTGTCTGCAAATACGCTGAGCTCATCCAATCAGAATTACTCTCTGTCAGAGATGGAGATTGGAGTCGCTAGTTCTTCCACTGGGTTGTAAGGAACATGCCCGAGTATAGGAGTTAACTGTCTTCTATTAGATAGTATATATACACCGCTAGGATGCTGGATTTACTTCTCTTGTCAAACTTGTGTTGCTAGAGGAAATCGTGGAATCTTGTGTTGGAATCTGTGGGAGATGAGCGGTTCTCGCGTTGTTGATGTTTCAGAACATGCAGCTAGGATTTCAGTAGCTGGGAATGTCTGTGTTGAGAGTAGGCTGCTATAGTTTCCTCGTACTGGGAGTGTTTGTGTTCACTGGAAGATCTGGAGCCGGTTTAAGTTACCGTCGTGGATAATATTTGTGAAAGAAGAATTAATGAAACAATTTTAATTAATTTAATTCTGTAGATTGCATTCCTTGGAATGTTTGACTGACAGAACCAAGAGTTTTACATTTCTCTGAGGGCTCATTACAGTTTTGAGAATGGCGTTTTACTTATCGGGAATCTTTGCTATGTCACAGATGTGTTGCTGTGTGTGATGTAGACATAGACCAACTTCTAGAAGATGTACCGACTACATTCTCATAGAAAAATGTGACATCTTGCATTCTACTCTGATCACCGACCCACAATCTGTTTTGACTAAATCAATAATACTACATCACTCGAGGGAGAACGATATTACTTATTAACTGCGACACTAGTGATTTCAGGGATTAATAATAAGCGAGAGGTATCATTGCTCATTACCTGTGATACTAACAATTTCATATATTGTATAATAAACGAGCGATTTTAATATGGATATGAGTAAGACAGACAGTACAGAGTTTACTGACGACTATATCGAGATCGTTAACGAGATCAACGACTTCATCGCGTCTCTGACCGGTTCTCCCGCAGATGCCAGTGCCAGCAGTGGAACAGGAAGCCAGACAGGGAGTCAGACAGGAAGTCAGATCAGCCACTGTGAGGAGGACAGCAGCGTGTGTCGCGACAGTGTGGACAATGACTACGAGCCTATAGAGTCCATCATCCCAGGCAACTACCACCAGTACGTGCCGCACGTGAACCCCGCCCCTCCACCCCCGCCACCCATCAGGCCCAAGTTCATCAAGATGTCGGAGGGCACACCGAAACATGTCAAGGCCGTCCATAACTTCAAGGGGAGTAATAATGATGAGGTAAGAATGTGTGACCACATTGCCAGTAAAATCCAGTGGACACAAAGAGTTTTGAATTTTTTATTTTGAACCATTAACAAAATAATTTCTTACATGACTATCTTCCTCTGACACCTTTAATATAATATTTATGTAATTTGTTTTTCAACAAATAATTAAAGTCGTGCGGTCATAGGTCATGGTCACTGAACCAAACTCTTTGTGTCCATTTCTTGACTAACACGTCAAGCATGCATGTTTATGTTCTCGTGGTAATATTCTATGTTAATTTATCTCCCTATACCATGCTGGAGGTACCCAGGAATGTTCTAAGAAGGAGAGGGTTAATTATTAACCCTCTCCATGCTGGAGACAACCAGAAATGCCCTAAAGAGTAAGTTCCTAATCCAGCAGGGTGAAGGATAATGGTGGAAAATCACAGATATCAATAAAAAAAAAAAATTAAATTTGCCATCTAAATGCAATTGTATATTCACGTTTTTACTAAAAGGAATCTTTAAATCACTCCAAGAAACCCTTCCACGAAATAATCTGTGATCAGTGCTGATCCTATGCCATCACGACATCACTACGTCATTGCAAAAATATTCTGAGTAATTTTTGTAGGATTGAACTATGGTATCATACAGGAAAGACCATATGCCGTATCTGATATGGGCGGTAGGAGTAGTTATCACTGGTTATGATATAGACTGAGGGGGATGCAGTCTTATCTACCCCGGTGTACACCGGCTGTGATTGGGGGAACCAATGCTATCTCTCAGATAGCCGACTTGGGTTCCGTTTCTGTGATTCTGTATCTCGGCCCTGGTCAGAGAGATAAGGACCTGTACCGTAGATAGACCTAGGCTGCATCAGTGAGGAGATTCTTATGAATGTGTAGTAACATTAGGAGGCGTTGCCTAATATTTATCATGTACAGAATATATATCGTGTTATAAATTTATTATAATTAGTTATAAATATTAACTATATATATATATCAGCTGTCAATTCTGCAGAATAAATAATGGCCTAAATATTCTCAGATTGAAATCATATACCTGATGATAATGATAGTATAAGAAGTATGTGATAGTATGTCTTAAATACTAGTACATTATCTGGTGGTCTCATTTAAATTGTAATTAAATGTAATCATACTATTGTAAGTTGTACCCCCTGGTAAGTATTTTCAGCAACGGTGACCTGGTTAGAATTTGGTTGCTGATAATAAATTTATCTTTTTTTTTATTCCTGTATATATAACCAGACAGAACAGATGGAATGAATAAATAAATAAATGCAGGCAGACAGATAGACAGACAGACAGGCAGACAGATAGACAGACATCTCTACAGACTCGTTTCAGATGAATCAGACAACAACTAATAACAGTGTCTGTGTAACACGCATGCATTTTTCAAAGCACCAGTTGTTACCTTGGCATATTCCCATGTGCCTAATAACCAACTAATGAAATTTGATGCCAAGATTTCCTGCTAGCAATTAATTATTTCCTGATCCAGTGCAGTGTTAAAATTAGATTGACTTTGGTCTCGCCATGCTGAAGGCAACCCGAGATGCCTTAAAGGGCTACCATATACCTAATCCAGCATGGATGAAGAGGGTTAAAGTAGCAAATCAAGAAGCATTTTAGCAAATCTAATGAGGCCCTTTTAATATTATACTAATATTTACGAAAGTAAATGGTGGGCAACAAATTAGTTATTTTGTTAGAAAAGCATCCAGAAAAAGCGATTTGTAATAGCTAGAAGTCAAATTTATGTACAAGAATGTTTAAGAACATGATGGAAAATGCAGCACAGGTGATAGATACTATCTTTGTTAATTGCTTGTATTGTGAGTTTGGTACGAAGTTAGGAAGAACCGTTACAGGACGAGACAACATCTAAGGCTGGAGGAGAAACAGATGGCCATGTGTGTTGTGTCAGACTGCAGGGCATCCATCACCTTCCCGATCAGGCTATCAGTACCGCAGATAACACCATACACCTATACCCAATACATGCCTGATTGTAGCAGTCCAGCTAATCTTTGACACACTCTCTGACTTGCCCTGACGCTCTCTGACTTGCCCTGACACTCTCCGACTTGCCCTGACGCTCTCTGACTTGCCCTGACGCTCTCTGACTTGCCCTGACACTCTCTGACTTGCCCTGACGCTCTGACTTGCCCTGACACTTTCTGACTTGCCCTGACGCTCTGACTTTCCCTGACTTGCCCTGATGCTCTCTGACTTGCCCTGATGCTCTCTGACTTGCCCTGACACTCTCTGACTTGCCCTGACACTCTCTGACTTGCCCTGACGCTCTCTGACTTGCCCTGACACTTTCTGATTTGCCCTGACGCTCTCTGACTTGCCCTGATGCTCTCTGACTTGCCCTGACACTTTCTGACTTGCCCTGACACTTTCTGACTTGCCCTGACACTCTCTGACTTTGTTCAACTTCAGAAATAGAAACTAAAATTTTCGAGGTATATTCCCAATCAACGGCAATGGCAAGATATTTAGACTTTGTAGCCAAAGGACCTGAAAACAAATCCCGTCCATGGAGCCCAGGCATCAATGTTCGTGGAAGTTACCTTTCTGACGCAATCATGATAGGATGCACTGACCGTACTGTGGCAATGCGGTTATTACCCTTGGTCTTTATTTACCAGCTGGTGCTAGCAGGGTTACGGTACTGCAGCATTCAGCACTAGATGTTTCAGGTTTCCTCATGCCCTAATCGTCGCAAATGGATGAACGATTCCCGCAGCAACGTTAAACTCCATATTCACTCACCTCATGCCCTAAACTGACATGGCGTAATGTTAGTGAAAGAATCTTGAAAGTGGCTCTAAACCCCAATTTAAGACAACAAAAAGCAACATGCAGCCAGGTCGGTCTGACATTAACAATAACAGCTACTGTGGATACTGATCAGAAATCATAACATGTAGTGTCAAGCTAACCCACAATGCTATCAGTATACTTAAATGAGATACTGCCACTGGTACTAACTATCTCAATTAGTAGGACTGGCAAAATCTATGCAATTGTAAAGACTATGTAATTATGTCCATGTAGTATCATGAGAATTGCAATTAATTTCCCTCCCATTGTCAGCATATTGTGTACAATCTGACAGACCTGTGTCCAGCTCAAGAATCTAGAAAGAACAAAGGGAAATGTGTTGATTTCCTCTTGAGGACCACCTGCATCTTCTGTGGGCTTCTCTCCTTTGACATCCAAGTCAGATAAATACACTCCGACTCCCATACCAACATTTCCTATGTCGTCTTCGCTGCATGCATTTGTCATGAGATCTTGGGAGGTTGTTGATGTTTTGAAAGTTTGCCAGATTTTACGGAATCCAAAATAAAATTATAATTCTGGCATGCACTTTAGACCAGGGAGGTGCAGTCTATCTACGTTTGCTAATGGTTTTGTAATTGGAATATTTTCTGTTTAACCCTCTCCATGCTGGAGGCAACCAGAGATGCCCTAAAGAGCAATGTCTGTATAATCTCCAGCAAGGAGAGGGTTAAAATACTTGGAGAGTACTTGCCATGTTCACAAGAGAGTTTCGAGTCTCGAGTAAATTTGGACACGTTCTTCTACAACTGAATCTACTCAAGTTCGCAAGCGTTTTCTAACCGGTTTACTTCAGTCTGGTAGAGAATGAAGTAGGTATTTTCGTGACCTGACTACAGTTCTATTTTGGCAGTACACGTGTATACTATTGCCATCTGGTGTGCAGTGTATCCCCAGACCTCTCTCAGTGTTTGGTAACACTAGACCACAGCCCCAGCTCTGCTACACAGCTACCATGTGTGCCTACAGGCCGTGCCAATGTATGTAGTGTACCTGTGTACTACAGCTATCTGTCATCCCAGCTGGCTGGCAGCCCATCCATCCAGCCAACTAGCCAACTAGCCAACCAGCCAACTAGCCAACTAGCCAACTAGCCAACCAGCCAACTAGCCATCCAGCCAACTAACCAACCAGTCAACCAGCCAACTAGCCATCTAGCCAACCAGCCAACTAGCCAACCCTACAGCCATCTCTGGCTTGAGGTGGGCTGCAGCCACCATAGATACCAGTCTGCTATCTTTGCAGTCAGAAGGAACTTCTATTCCCTCATGCAAGAGATTTAAATATTTAGAGGGGTCTTGTTTCATGGAACATTTTCATTTGGGACCACTTACTTTCTCTGCTTCGTTAACTATTAGTACTGCTTTGCAGGGCATCTCTGGTTGCCTACAGCATTAAATGGGTTAATGAGATAGAAACTCATTTAGGTGATGTTAGTTCCAACATGGTCAAGTACTCCATATGGACCATAATGGCTGTTAGAAGTTATATGCCGTGAAGTTAGGAAGTTTTGTAAGTACAAGGCTGATAACTCATTCCTCTTCATAAGCACTAGATCTAAATTAATCAATACATCCAAGTGTCAAAGTTTCATGTTTTATTCTTCTAATCTTGAAAGTGGCGCTAAGCTCTAATTCAAACAAAAACAATCAGAAATCCTTTCCTTGGTCTGTCAGAACCAGTCGGTGCTCGCAGGTTTACTGCAACACCCAATGCTATGGATGCTGCAGTTTTTCTCCTGCCCTAAACTGACAAGCTGTGATTGATGCAAGTGAAAGAATCTTGAAACAATAAAAAATAAAAAATAAATTTTAAAAAAAAGAAGAAATGTCTGTACCATGGCTATACAGTTATCATCCTTGGTCTGTCAGTACCAGCCAATACATAAGTCATATTTTGAAAATCAATTTTTATTTTTATATTTTAAAAATAAAAAAAGTGTTATATTCTCACCTATCATTCCCATTGCTTCCCTATTAGCCTGGTATGTCTGTGTCTACATTGGCCCAAGACATGCTTCCCAGCCATCTGCTAGCCTACATCGACTGAGTTCCGTCAGACCAGTAATTGGCCGATGTTTTCCTCCGTGTATGACAGACATACATGATATTGCTGGCAAGTGCTGCCTGGAGAGGCGTTCTTTGTTCTGGATCCCTGCAGTTGGTCAGACTACTGGCATTGCATGCAGTTTAACCCTCTCCTTTCTGCCAGTCCTATAGACAATGAGTGTAATGAATCTAGGAGAGAGTGGGTTAATTTACTGATGAGAGAGTGGGTTAATTTACTGATGAGAGAGTGGGTTAATTTACAGATGAGAGAGCGGGTTAATTTACTGATGAGAGAGTGGGTTAATTTACTGATTTTAAAAAAATCATGTGTAGCTTCCGTATTTTGATTTATTAGATATGCCAATATTGGTCTTTTTCTGAAAAATTCTACATACTAATTTAAGGATTGCATAATTCTCGGGGTTAATTTACTGATGTAAAAAAATTCATGCGTAGCTTCCGTATTTTGATTTATTAGATATGCCAATATTTGTCTTTTTGTGAAAAATTCTACATACCCGGTACTAATTTAAGGATTGCATAATTCTCGAATTTCCTTTACATCTCCATTCCATGTGTATCATGTATCATGCTTACTTGAATAAACTGTCTGCAACTGAGATTTGTTCTATTTGTGGTATATCTCCGGCTGTATCGGTGCCACAAGAATCGCCATGTTACCTACCGTACATTCCGGCAGCCATAACTTCATATCATTTCAACATTTCTCGGCATTTCTCAACACCCGAAGCTGCTCATTCCAGAAGTTGTTGATAAAAGCTCCGTGCTGAGAATTGGGCACCTTTTCAAGATTATAAGAATGGATAATATTTTTTCATGAGATAAAATGGTGGAAACTTTATTTTCTTATATATAAATTAAACCGAAATTGATAGGATTTGTCCGATTATGGTATCAGTGTTAGTTTCTATTAGCATGATTAGCACTCACAGTGTTCGTTTTAGAATATTGAGGTATATTCCACATTGATGAATGATATGGTAGCTTCAACAGATATTCTATTAAAAACTTTATCTTTATACATTGTTTATGTGGGAATAAATGTTATAAGTTGTACAGTATCTGTAGGAATATCTATGTAATGCCTTATAGTAGAAATTATCTCTTAAATCAAGATGGCTGCCATGTTTCATTCCCTTGTATTCTTGGCAGCAATGTAGAAATCATTTTGCAGATGCCCTTCATACATCGTTCTGTCTTAATTTTTATTCATATTTTCTTTATATTTCATCATATACATGACTCAGAGCTCATAATCTTTCGCTAAAAAAATACACGTTAGGGAAGAAATCAATAATTGTTTTACACGTAGGCAACTCTTCAGTTTTCTTATGAATTTGTCGAAGTATAACTGACGGTACCTAATTCTTAATATATATGCAAATTGGTAAATGTAAACATATTCCCCAGTTTGGTGTCCATTTTCTCAAAGCTAGGGTTTGCAATGGTTGCTGGACATGGCTACAATTTGTTTTTAGCAAACTTTTAACAAGATCACACATGTGCTGCACACCTACCGCAGCAATAGAAACTAACTTTAAAATTTACTAGCATGAATAGTGATAAAAATAACAAATGTTTTGAATTTCTACTAGTCCTTAGGATATCTTTAGCATTGGGAGAAATGGCCCGGGCTAATGTTAATTTCGGTACCTGCTACGTCTACGTAACCTACTCTGTCATTCTTGAAGTCTTTTAATTACGTGCCATGGTTTGACTACCAGCTTGAGGCACCAGTATCTTCTCCACAAAATCCTCTGGATATTTTCTCCACAAATATCTTCTGGATATCTTCTCCGCAGTGGAACACATTTCCGCTTCCAGATGCACTGAACATAGGGTTTCAATGTCTCAAACCTTATCTACCTAGGTTCATCTGTACTGATGGTGGCTAATGGATCTCGCTGTAACACTTCAGTTAGTGTTTGATCTCATTCCACTGATTGTAGGTCACCACAAGATCAAGGAAATACTGTGGAAGAAAACTTTGTATCACTCTGATACTTATCATGTTTATTAGTCTTTCAGTGTTAGCTTTGAAACAGGTCCAAATGAAATTTTTAAAAAATCAATGATAAAATATGTAAGCTACATCACCAAATCACGGTGCAACACAGTTGCCATTTTTATTATCAAGCGTGTGTCTAATGATCACTGGATTATGTATAGATCTTGTGTGTTAAGTCATAGTGGCCATACTCGAGGGTTCAGAGTGCACACACTGTATTACAATGTTATATTATGTTGGCCAATATTATGTACTGTTGAGCACAAAGACTTCAGGCCCCGAGATTACGATTTCGTACTCAACTCAGAATTTTGTTCATAAAACATCATGTGACGTCATAGTCTGAGTACGTTTTTGTGCCTGGCCCCGAGATTACGAAACTTTTCTGAGTACGATTTCGTACTCAACTCAGAATTTTGTTCATAAAACGTCATGTGACTTCACAGTCTGAGTACGTTTTTGTGCTCAGAAAGTTTCGTAACCTCGGGGCCAGGTGTTCTGGGTGATAATTATGTGGCTATTAATGACTTCCAGTAATTGATTCAAGTCTTACTAGTCCAATACAAATTCTTGATGTAAATATTGATTTACCCTTTCAGTTTTGTTTCTCCAGTTACGTTTCATTTGTGTTTCTCATGTTTTACTCACAGCAAATGGTTGAAATATTACAACATCAACAACAACATCAAAATTATAGCTCTGTCTTATATTACTTTTTGCTCTGTTTCTCATCCAATATACCATTGTAAAGTAAAATATGAGAAATACAAATGCAAGTGAAAGATGAGTGAGCTGTTTTATGCTGCTGTTTGTAATGCTGTTTTACCTTTTGGCTATGATTCCCCATAAATTTACCAACCCTGATGTACGTCATGTTGTACTTTCAGCTGTGTTTCGCCAAGGGTGACATCGTGACTGTGACACAGGCACTGGAGGAAGGATGGTGGGAGGGCACCCTCAACGGGAAGACAGGATGGTTCCCTAGCAACTACGTCAAAGAAATAAAAGCAGGTAATATCACATAGCATTTTCACCATTGATCAAACCCCATTGTTAAGAATCGTGGACACTGTCATAGAATTAGGCTTTCTTCCAGTGATGTGAAGTTCATGTTTATATTGTAACTGTCTGTCATGTCTTTTTATGTCTGTATGTTGATCATACAAAAGATACACCAGTTTGTAATTCAAACTGGCATATATATATATGTTACAGTTAATCTGTATAATCAGGTAATGTGTATAATATTTAAAAACGCCTGAAATTTCAAAATGATTCCCTTTAATTGCCAGATAGAATGGCATGAGTTGGATGAAATAAAATG
>JAUTBZ010147226.1:0-60265 GCA_032361785.1 Lepetodrilus galriftensis
TGTGTGTGTGTGTGTGTGTGTGTTTGTGTGTATGTGTGTGTGTGTGTGTGTGTGTGTGGGTGTATTAAATGTCAATCTTGCTCATATGGTATATAATAAATCTCATCTGTATATCATTTTAATAAAGTGTGCATATTAAATGTTGGTGTGTTTGTTAAAATTCCAAGAATAGCAACTTGCAACACTACCCTGGCCTTAATTTATTAATTAAATGTATCACCATGGCTACCCGATTTTCATCAGTATTTCAGTGTTGGTAGCCTTGTAATAAAATGAGTGTAGGTTCATATTTTATTACACGATACATTCTACAGTGTCATTTTTTATTCAACGAACATTCATAAAGTTTTAGACACAATCTTGCACTTTGCAATGGAGAATCGCAGCGTTTTAGAATTTTACATTTAACTGAGAACCAGCCTAGTTTACGAGCTCCGTACACTGATTGTAGGAAGTGTGTAGCAATGCGATGAGAGCGCTCACAGAGGCATTTGCCAGATTTGCGGGAATAACTATTCTGTGACCAAATATTTGTTTGACTGTTAGGTATGTCACAATTTCACAGTCATATATGTTCAACTAAATAATCATTGCTTATGGGATGATTACTCTTTTAATCACCAAAATCCCCAGACTGTTCCAACCGCTATATATCCTATATCCTAGTTGTTTGAAATTGAGTAAGCAAGTTATTGTCTTGCATCACAGTGGGAATCTTTCACCTATATGCAACGATTAATATTTAATTATAGTATTATAGATGGTTTAAAATTAAAAGCAGCATGAAAACAAAATGTTTTATTAGAACTGAAGTATATGTTTGAACACAAAGAATGATATAATAACTACTGATAAAGTGGATTTAAAAATGTATACAACCAGTTACTAGTACTTATTCCACATATCTCACTAGTATTTATATTACTATTTAATAATTATGTCGACGTTCCCATATTTGTGCCAGTGGTCGTGAAAGGTTACTTTGACCATGTTCAATGCTTAGAGTTATCTCTCTTAGGAAATCAGATGAAATGTGAGATCTTATGGTATTTTATTCAGGTTATACAGGAAGTGTAAACAGCAGTAAAAAGATATTTGGAGGTACAAAAGACGTCCGTATGCTAAGAGCATGTACTTTGCATTTTAAACTCAAATTCGGTTCAAACAATAAATTAATCTGTGATAGTATGCCTTTGAAAGGATAAGATAAAATATCCAGAAACCTAGGTGAATAGATGTGTGAGATTAGGTGCGGAGAAAAACTCACCACGCTGAGTTGCACTATAGGACTACTTTTGATAGTACCAAACACAACCTTTAAAACCTGCAGTTATTACGGTAGTCTAAATACACATACAACAACAGACTTGTTGTTACCGGTACCTTACATTTATTATAATATGATCAGTTAAGAACATGAACATCATCAAAATTAATGATAAATAAAATGAATGGTAACATAATATCAAGTAGATTTGGAAACTGAAAAATTAATATCGTCTGGTTGATTTTGGCTACAAATACAATACAAAGTTAACAAATTTCAAAACTGAACACCTGCTGCACATGGAAAGCCTACGATAACCCAAACTGGCAAAGTTTTGAGCACTTTCTTGAAAGTTGAATGTTTTGAAAACAATTCACAGCAATAACGCATATATTCACTGATGATTTCTCAATCTGTCTTAGTTGTTAATCCAATGAATTTAATATGATTTTCTAAATAAATCAATGACAGAAATTGAAAGAAATGACGGCTCCAAAGAAACAAATCAAAAGTTAATAATGGAAGAAACCAAAGCGTATTATGAAAACCTGTACTCTGACAAAAAGTGCACACCTGTACAACTAAAAGATGCCCCTAAATTAGACCAACAAACTTTATTATCATTGGAAGGTGAACTAACATATTCAGAAAGTTTACAATCATTAAAAAAAAGTCAAATGAAAAATCATCGTGAAATATATTCTATGTTGCTATAATTAGGAAAGAAGGCAGACACTATATTATATGACACCATTAGCATTACAGGTATAACTGGTTATCAATATCTAATCAAATTTTCATCTGAAGGCATTACACTTACCGGTATTTATATACTTCAAATATATTGTCCTTAGTTATAGGACTTGTTGAATTTGTTTAAAACTTTCAAGAACATAAAATAAAGGAAGATTATAAAACTATCAAAATGTATATAAATTAGGTAGAGTTCCACTAAATAAAGATATTTTGAGTTTTGGTCAAAATTTCACGGAATTACTATATTAGTGCTTTACGTGGCAGCAGGAATATTTCACCTTTTCATATTTTGTCTGATGAAAGAGAGAAGCTTTCATAATTATTTCCCCCACATCACAGCTTACCAAGATTACAAAATTCAGAAATAGACATTATCTCCAACACTACGTCCAAAAGGAAATTCAACATAGTAGTTCACACTATAGGGGGGTAATTAAAAGTTAATGAACTATTGTCGCTATAATTAGGAAATAAGGCAGACACTATATGACATCATTAACATTACAGGTATAACTTGTTATCAATGTCTAATCAAAATTCCATCTGAAGGCTTTGCACTTGCAATATACCAGTATTTAAAATATATTTTCCTTACCGTAGTTATGTTATAGAAATTGTTGAACTTGTTTAAAACTTCCAAGAACACATAGGAAGATTATATAACTATCACAATACTATATAAATTAGGTGAGTGAGTGAGTGAATATGGAGTTTAACGTCGCTGCGGGAATCTTTCACCCATTTGCGACGATATAAATTATGTACGAGTTTTGCGACGATATAAATTATGTAAGAGTTCCACTAAATAAAGCTACAGTATTTTGAGTTTCGGTCAAAATTTCACGGAAGCTTTTGAAAACATTTTGAAGTATGTTTATGACAATGAACATTTAAATTGAAAAAAATTAAATCCATTGATTGGAAAATGAGATTTATGAGAAAGTTGAGGATTAAATAGAACAATAATTGACAATGCTGGATGTCAAAACTGACACAAACTATGGTCTTTGTCATATGATTTTCTTTGACAATGCGAGAACAGTTCCAAATAGAACACGACACGGTACCTTCAATTTGACCTATCACCATTAGCTTCTCAAATAAAATTATGTATTAAATACTTTCTTATTTTTCAACTTTAGGATTAAAAGACAGGCACTTTCATAATTATTTCCCACATGCCACAAACTTACCAAGATTACGAATTCAGAAATGGCCATTATCCGTAAGGCCACGTCCGCGGTATGCGATAAACTTTACAATGGCACAAACACAGCACTTACTGTTAACTGGTGCTACAGGTGAAGATGTTACTGGTGTAGACGCTGTTGCAACAATGGATGGCGATGATGAGGTTGTAATATCCGCCCGTTGCTTTTCCACGTCGTCGGTGCCCTCGTCGCCGACTGCTCTGTCAGACCCGTCACGGTCACCATCTGAAGTGTAATATTTAAAAAGTGAGAATGATGACGCTATTAGAGGGAACTCCATTATATCTTGTCAAACAGGGAAAGTAACTGTCGCGGAGACCGCCCAGTCCTATATATACGTGTCTGTATTTAACTTGTAATAAACATTAGTTATTTTCAGTATAAACCAATCAAAATACAATCGCTATGCTAAAGACTAATTGCTAGATTTTATTTAATGTACTTGGAAGCCAGGTTTTCAGTAAGTGACACTTTGTATGTGTGTCTGTGTGTGTACGTACATGTGCGCACGTGTTTGAGAGGTGGAGTAGAGTAGGTGGGGCGGAGTTAGGGTTTAGGTGTTAGAATTTGTCAATGTCACTGATCTATTATCTATTATTGTTACTTATAGTTTGGCATGAAATGCATTGACACCCCGATTTCGTAGAATATCTCAGTGAATACTTCATGGAATGATATATAAAAAAACCCTTCAATTTCTTATTTTGTATTCCCTAACCAAAATTTAAAAAATGATTATTTCTTTTAGCCATAAATATAAAATCTGTTTATATAGCCATCACTAAATACTTTGAGTAACGGTAATCATCATTGTATGCAGGGAGTCGATGTCCGACAGACAAACAGGCTCAAGCTGCATGTAATGATGCTTTTATTCACGGTGCAAATTGAGCATTTTGCCTGTTCTTAAAATATTTAGTGATCGCTATATAGACAGATCTTGGATTAATGGCCCCCACCAAAATAATTTTAAAGTTTTGGTTAGAGCATAAAAAAATTAAAAAAGTTAAGTTTGTTTGTTATTCATTCCATAAAGTATTTACCAAAATAATCTACAAGATATTGGTGTCAATTCATTTCATGCCGAACTAGTAACGGTTCCTTGTAAAAGTATTTATTTAAGAATACATATATAATATGTATTGGAATTAAAAGTATATTTGACAAAATTGCATTCATCATCAGTTTGTGATATATCCCTAATGACTAAAAACCATGAAAATGTTTAAGTTTTACAAAAATACCATTGGACATGGTGATCGCCAATTCTGCATTTGGTCACATGACATTTTTTTCACATGTACCTCATGCAATGACCGATCTCTGCATGCATACCGGTAGTATGTATTTACATGAACACACTATAAAGCAGGTGCTAGTTAATGGGTGTTTCTGACTGTTTCAAGAGACTAGATGGATTTGTGTTTGTTTCTTGTGGCATGCATGACTCAGGTTGTAGAGCATATGATTCATAATCAGAAATAGTAAGTTCAATCCTGACTAGTGTCAAGATATTAAATAATGTGGAATGGTTGGTTGAAAAGTACAACTTGAAAACTACAACATACAACTCTACAACACTAAAACATTATTCTAATAGTAGCACAACTCTCATCACTGAGAATGAATTTAAGATGAATTTGAATTACTTTATTAAAAAAAGACACAATATAATACTACAGTAAAATGAATTTGTGATGAATTTGAACTACTTAATGAACAGATGCAAACTGAATACTATTTTCCAGAAAACTATTATTGAATTTGAATTATGTTCTGGTTGCCTATCGCAGGACCCAATTTATGTGTACCTTTAAATGACCCAACTATAGCCCAAGGCCAGGGGTTGCCAATGTCCAATGGGCGATATTTGAAATCTTTAGTGCTTTCGTGATGTTATCGGTCTAGCGCTGACGAGTGCTATATCAAAATATCCTCTTCATACATGAGCGATTTTATTCATGGCAGTAATACAAAACCACATGATGGTTGTGTCTCTTGCCTTGATTGTGTCCTCACCATGTTGAAAGTGACCCCCATGTGATAAATCCGCTCCACTCCGATTTACCCCCCCTCCCCCGAGTCACCGGCCGCCATCTTGGATTTTAGCACCATTTTTTTGTTATCTCTTTAATATTGAGAAAGGGAGAGCTCCTATGCCCCTCTGTGTTAGATAACTATCTCCATAGGCTAAAGAGTTCCAGTGCATGGCTTAACATCAACAAATCAATACGAAGACAAGAATATCGAGGCCTTAGCCAATCACTTGCTTTCAGATATGATTGGAATATCATATGGTGGCCGAGAGGATATGGGTCAGACTCGGATCATTATTTGGCGAATTTCTCGACCTCCTCGCCTGCTATTGGAACAGTCGGACTCATATTAGTTTTCTGGCCCAATGGCTTCTACTCTGGTGGCAGCAGACGCGCGCACGCGTTACGCAACGCCGGGGAATATTGGCGAGTGGCCGATCTACTTAATTTGTCGCGGAACCTTGCACCATGCAAAAATGTTCATTTGGCAGCCCGCAAAATTCACTTCCTAGGTAACTCCGAGGCTGGGTTGTAATTAGTGCCCGCAGTATTGATTGTTGGGGGAAAAATGGTCGGCAGATTAATTTGATGTGCTACTCAGCTTGATGGGAAAAATAATACATCCCCTGAGCTAGCCCCTGCACTGCTCTGTTTCTAGCTGCGTTAATTACACCAATTATGAGGCCTCGTCAGACGGCCAGCGAAATGTGTTCTCGCAGAGGCTCCCCAAAACTGATCTATAAAATTGCATTGATTCATTAGTCTCCCAACAACTTGGGCTGGAAGAAGAGCACTCATTAGCTGCGTTTTAAGACCCCCTTTTCTCCACCGCAGACATTCATACCACCATACATCTATCTCTTCCAATTTAACATTATCCCCGAGTCTGTCATGCTCGTTAGAAGTACAGTACTAGGAGCAGTTGTTAGGACGATGTGATATGATACGATGTGATACGAGATTTGGCTTGATGAACATTCGATTATTGACCTTTAGAATCTCTGACCCTTTTTGAATTTGAGAAGTAACATTTCCACTTGAAATCTTTTCCCCCAATTTAGCCATCTGCTTTTTTATGGCAACTGGACGTACCCTATGCTGAAATTTCGACTGCCGGTAATTCGGAAGATCAACATGCAGTACTCTATAATCAAGTAAATACACTGTAGGAACATGAACATTTCTCACCATGGAATTCTTCAAGTTAATGATAACAATTTACGGTTATTGAGATAACCTTTGGATATTTATTTTCAAACTAATAATTGGAATATAAAATTTAACTTGAAATGAAACCATGCTTACATGCGCGTTCATAGATTCATTATTAACATTTTAATGGTTTCAAATTTAATGACAAAAATAACTGAGCCATAAGACAATGGTGTGAACACTGCCTATGATACACCTCTACGACCTCAAGTCTATATACGGATGTCATCTACATATCCTCGTCATACCGGTGAATCTTTTTTAATTTATGAATCACATGTCACATATAGATCAATAATGGGGTCTATGTCTGACAAACGATAGTAACTGTTGTTGGGATTTTAAATTGTTTTATTATTTTTTGTCCTTTTTTCTTTCTAATTTGGATTAAGAATGTTCGCATGGAGACAGAATAATGAGCATTTCCATCTCTGTCAACCAATCACAGCTCAAGAACCGTGGATTACGAGATCGCTAAAAGGTGCGAATTAGCTCCGTTTGTCGTTAATGATATCGCAGGCATGTGACCTAAGTGTCTGGCGTGTAGTCTACTGGGAAATATACAGTTAGATCAATATTTAGCTGGAATATATAAATCAATATTAAGGGCTAGCTGTTGTCTAATAATGTGCGTTCACTGGCACAGGCCAAGTAGCTCATAGCAAAATGCCTTATCATAAGTGACCTTCGACCCACGTGTATATACTCTCCGACCCTCCCCGCTGGTAGGCTGCAGGAACACCCACACGGGTCTCGCCTGCCACGCCAGACAAACGATCAAGCCGCGTGCCCCACATTATACATACATACATACATACGTGGAAATATTGTATATTTGCGGACACATTTAGGACGACTCGTACAGATAAGAAGGTGCACAAGAAACATATGGCAGCAGCTCTCTCGGGGCTTCCTACTGAGATAAGTCTCTGTCTACGATGAGCAGACCTCCATACACAAAGGAGGACAACTGCAGGTACAATGTACCAGGGGAAGATCAAAGCGCCGCGACATCTCTTATGAAGACCCTGGACTCAATATCGAGACAATGAATAAATTAATGATGGATTTAGCATATAAATAGTTTTTCTGCAAATGAAGGTCTGCAAAAGCCGATTCATTTACGTTTTCTGTCATTTCTTTCATCCCAATTATAATGTCATCCTAAGAAATGCCTTCTGAAGAAAGATTTGTATATTTATTACTTTGTAATTCAGTTCTCCATTGTTTCCAGCGTGATTGTAATGACCGATTATTTTCTCGTCTCAATTCAACCATGTCTGTAAATACAAACGTAAAAATCAAGGAACATTTCTTAAAGAATGTCTTTGTAATTATTTTATATTAATTTACGATTTCATTCATACAGTATGGTAATTACAACAAATACTTGAATATAATTTCTCAACACAATATGCTGCCACATCTACAGCTCTCTTAACACAAAAGTTATAAGAGAACGCTTCTAATCACACTGTCAAGACTGTGAAAAAGATAACAGTATCTTTAGAGAGGTTTTAAGTTTAAAATTGTCTGGACTACTTGACAAAAATATTTGCAATTTATGATGACTTTGAGGGATGGATTGAGGGTGAAATTGAGTGGGGGGAGGGGAGAGAAGGAAGAGGGTCACCTAGGCAACCTAGTTCTCTTAACGGGATTAAAGTAGGGCTTTATCTTCCCTGGTCAAATCCCCCTTCAAATTAAACCCCATAACGCGCTACTTGGCAAGGCAGGACCCTATAATTTATGGCATGAAATCAATGGTAAATGAAACAAATTCAAAATGGTACTGGAGAGGGTCACTCGGCCATATTTCTGCTGCAAATTAAACCCAAGGAGATGGCGCGAGAATCTAAGTTGTTTTACATCCCCTCTGAATAAACAAAAGGACGCAGCATTTGTCGAGATCAAAGGCTTATTGTGACACTACGAAATTGATTATGGGGGCCAAACGAGTAAACCACATTATGAAATGCCCTCTGATTGGTTCAATCACTCCAATCGGCGGGTCAAGGGTCAGTCACAAAATTCCAACAATGCTTATGAACATTGAGATTACAAATGGGGATTCCAGCACTCACAATTCAAACTAGCGTTTTCTTTAATCCATTACTACGGTGGCATATCCCAAAACTAAGACAAATAATTTTTGCATTGTTCCTTGTTCTTAAGATCTGCAAATATTTGTTTGTCCAAGTATGGCTGTTTTTTCCCCGAGTAAACAGATACATACATCACTTGGGCGGACCTGCACTATGGCAGAAATATACGGTAGATGAAACTAGAAGGCTTTGAATAACAAATATTTTGGAACACATTATTTATAAAAACTCATTATTTATTTGATTACATCAACAGTACCCCATCCCAGTATGATGTAATGATATAAAATCAATCATTGTAATAGCCATATCGAGCATTAGTATTAAAACATAGAAGATATTAATATGCAATATTAAGTTGTAAATTATTAAACAAAAGGTGTGTCATACATCCAATGATTCCCATTTACTACTGTATTTAGCTACTTGTTTTATGAAATGTTTACTTGTCTTATGTTGTTGTCTTGTCTTAAATGTGTATCCATGTGTATGCTATTTAATATGCAATTTATAATGCTCTGTACAGGCAAACTAAATTGCTGGTAAGGTAATACAGCTTTTTATCCTAACTTACATGTAATAAATTTCTTCAATTTCCATCACTTTTACACATTTCCATATAGTACTCCATCTGGGAGGCACAAATAATTCACATATTTCCCGCTGCTATGACAACGGCATTATGTTTTTTAACATAAGAGTTGAAGGCGACTGCGATGACGTAACATTGATCTACGGCCTTACTAGCCTATGACTTTTTCCAGGTAGACAAATGCTTTGATTGAAATTAGACATCATGTACAGTAACATGATGGTAGGATATTTTTTTTACATCTTGTGCAATATATTGGCTAAACATTTTCAGTATGTTTTCCATGGCTTCTTCATTTCTACACTTCGCTTTTAAAACACATATAGATTAGTAAACTAATTAATTATTTAATCGTCGCAAATGGGCGAAAGATTCCCGCATCAACGTTAAACTCCATATTCACTCACTCTCAAGCGGGGTACATCATTCCATATATCCCTCGACGAATTGACAACTTATAATCTTATGTTATCTTAAAGGCATAATATCACGGTTGATGTACTTGATCCCCAACACTCGATAGTTACAAAATACATAATATTTTATATGAAATAGGGGAATGTTCCGCTATATATCTTGTCTTGGAAGCATTCATGAACTATGAAGGATTTGCGAGAAAATGTTTCGTATGCGTATTATATGTTTAAGTCGTACCACTGAGTTATGTCCCCTTGCATATACATAATGAAGAAAATATCAATACGACCATATTCAGGTTGTCTATCAGTGGACTACAGGGGGTTGCATTGGATATTTGTCTACCAAACAGCGGTGGAAGGGTTTTTGGTAGTACAAACATGATTTTATGTACCGGTATGTCAAGTGAACGTACTTTGCCGTTATAGCTAAGAACTAGTTCAAAACAATCATAAATATCTGTGATATTATGCCTTTAAACTTGTCAAACTATTTTTACATGTTCATTCAAAATTTTGGAAAAAAACACCTTTTTAAAATTTGTACCATTCTGCCAATTATGCTACACAAATATGCATGTAAAAGTTTTAAATATGAAATTTTATTAACATAACTAGTAATGTATTAACTCATTATCCAAACGTGTTGTCTGTTGTTTTTAGTGACTGTCACAGTCATTATAGGAAATGAAAGTTGAGTCATTAGCATTCATTGTGCCATGAAGCCAATGGGTCACAAGACCAAATTTCATGAGGCGTGAAGCCAAACTTCATGCCAAACTATAGAAGCTGTCCCTAGTAGACAGATGTAAACAAAAATCTATTTCTATTTTGGAGTTTTCTTCACCCACGCCCCAATGTATGACTCATCGACAATAATATTTTTGTACGATTTCAGATGAGTGGAAGTATGTGCGATCAAACTATTAGGATTATATTTATATTGTATCACAATAACTGTAAATGACGCAATTACTTGTTTCACTAGGAAAAGGTTTGGCCATTATATATTTATTATGATCATTATTAATTGGCCATCATGATAAAAATCGTAGAAAATAGCTTTGCTTGCATACTTTACGATATCTCAATAACAACAAATTGCAAATAAACATGATATTTGTGTATTATTCTAAGTCACAGGCTCTCTTGATGGATTAATATGAAGGACAGAATAATTAATATGGGTGCCATGATTCGCCTGTCACGATACGATACATATCCACGATACCAGGCTCAAGATTCAACTTTAAATGTGAAGAATTTCAGTAATCCTGTTATATGAAGGTCATTATTTCTTAAAATATCCAGTATAAATCAGTCAGTAATGAAGAGAAAATTGGAAAACAATATGGTTTGTTAATGAAACACTTCAAAAACTTGTGAAAAACACTGAAATCTAATTTTGAACTCATTAAAGCCTCTTTCACACATTTTTACTGCAGTCCTTGATATGACCATTCCCAATTAAAATTTATCAAAAGTCAGATCAAGATCCTGTAATTCGGGGCGGAAATCATTAAAAATTTTTTTTATTAATTTTAATCATGACAACAATCAGATATTGTTCAGGAAGCGTCCTGATTCAGCCGCTTCCAGCCGAATTCGTCCTGATTCTCCAGTTCTCAATCCGATTCTGATCCGATTTGTATATATCGCATGGTAAAAAACTACCAAATCATTCCCGACAGCGTTCCGATTTCGATCCGAACCAACGCATTCGGCAAGATCTGGACCCAATCTGGACTCGTTTGGCAAGATACAGCAATGACAAATTTCTCCAGATCATGCCCATCATCACGACAACGTCCCGATCCACAGGACCCCGTTCCGTCCCCCCACACCATCCAGACAACACAGGACATTGTTACGATTTTGATCCGATACAGCAGAATCTGTCACGATTATAATCCGACTAAATAAAATCGGCAGTTTCCCCCAAATGCTACTGGATGCACTGAACTATCGGGAGTGCTTGGCCGACCTCTCCGGACCATTCCCAAGATCCGAACTATTCCTGAGATCCGTAGGACTGAGTTCAGACTGAATTCAGACAATGACAGGACATTCCAGATCATAGAGGATAGTAATCTGACTTTTTCACTTTTCGTGACTTTTTCACTTTTCGTGTCATAGCGCTGTCAGATCTCAAACGGGAGCCATAATCGGCACTGTGTGAACCCCACATAAGAGCGGAAATAACCTGTTAAAATCAGGAATATTACGAAAACAAATCAATCTGAGCATGTATATTAAAATCAACTTTCATTAAATTTATGAATCGACTCACAAAGACAGAATCGAGTATCACGATATAAGAGGTACAATGGCGATGCATCGATTAATCGTGACACCCCTAATAATTAATATGCGCTTTTCATTTTTACTTTTTATTTAAACATGGCTCAAACAGCACAGATATAAACTATACAAATAAAATTCTAGTTATTACTTATAGAATTACTATTTATATTCATTGACAAATCTGTCCTAATACTGGCCGCACACGAGCGATTTCCGTCGCCGACGCACAATATGTAGCATGTTTTGATATTTGGAGCACTGCACACTAGGCGATCGAAACCTGACGCAAATTGGTGACGCGTCGTCGAAGGAAATGGCTAGTGTGAGGCCAGTATAAGACATAGTATATTATTAAACATAGAAAAACCCACTCGATACGAGTGATTACGGAAAATATGTCACTCGTGAAATTAATGTTCAAAGTTCCTCGCTAAAGCTCAGAACTGTGAACATTAATTTCATATCTCGTGGGTTATTCTCTAATTATGTAAATAAAAGTAGTAATAATAATGTATGCTCATGGCACTGCCATTAAAAAAGAATTGAGTTCATGACAACAATGCATATTACTTTTTTGTATTCAACAGTTATGAATGCAGACACAAAATACTAGACAATGTGTTGTCAGGGTTCTATATGTGGAACCAGGAAGAGATGTAGTATTGTAGATGGCACAAGGGGCTATATCTAAAAGATGTATTTAAAATTCATTTTTGGAACAATATTAACACTTGATAGTGAATGAGTTTGAAATATTGTTGATTTCAATGAGCAACATATAAGAGCTTTGCTGATCACTATCTGCTGTTCAAAGACTACTATGACATACTTATGATTGTCCATTAAACAAACTGTTATGTAGAGGAGTAACATACTGTTATGTAGAGGAGTAACAGACTGTCAGGTAGAGGAGTAACATATTGTTATGTAGAGGAGTAATATACTGTTATGTAGAGGAGTAACAGAATGTTATGTAGAGGAGTAACAGACTGTCAGGTAGATGAGTAACAGGGAGAGGTATAACAGATAAGAGTGTTGCACAAAGAGGAGAAACAGAGTGTCAAGTATGGAGTAGAGTAACAGAGGGTAAAGTCTGGAAAGAAAAAGAGTGTCACGTATGGAGAGAAAAAGAGTGTCACGTATGGAGAGAAACAGAGTGTCAAGTCTGGAGGATAGTAACAGAGTGTCAAGTCTGGAGTAGAGGAACAGAGTGTCAAGTCTGGAGTAGAGTAACAGAGTGTCAAGTCTGGAGTAGAGTAACAGAGAGTCAAGTATGGAGGATAGTAACAGAGTGTCAAGTCTGGAGTAGAGTAACAGAGAGTCAAGTATGGAGGATAGTAACAGAGAGTCAAGTATGGAGGATAGTAACAGAGTGTCAAGCACACAGGTGAATGACAGAAAATCTTACTTGTATTTTCCATTTCTACGCATATGTTAGGAATATACAGTGGCTACGTATTTCTGAGCGCATGTTAGATGTGTATAGCGGCTGCACGTTGTGATTACCTGATGTAAACCTTTACACACTGTGTACTAGTCCAATCTAATTACAGGTAGAACAATAGATTTACAACAATAGACCCACAGTGACCGGACAGGTAGACAAGTCTGCATCATTAAGTATTTCTTTAGCCCCAGGGTTCACCTGTAATGACTGGACTGCGGTCAAGCGCCAAGGTGGACAACAAACAAAGGCAAT
Source organism: Lepetodrilus galriftensis (assembly GCA_032361785.1). Classification (NCBI taxonomy): domain Eukaryota; kingdom Metazoa; phylum Mollusca; class Gastropoda; order Lepetellida; family Lepetodrilidae; genus Lepetodrilus; species Lepetodrilus galriftensis. Next base: position 13,599 of record JAUTBZ010147226.1, read on the forward strand.
TAGGAAGGGAAAGAGAAAAGGATATTTTCACTTCATCTTAATAAGTAATCCTTGAAATAATGGGTGCATTCCGCGTGAATACACCTGCTTCTGTGCCCGGCCCAGGCTTGTGTAAGTCCGTATTAACAGCGTGTGTGTTTACGACTTCAGATCCCAATCCTAAAGACAATATCCTGTTTTAAAGCAAATTGTTTCGTGGTTAACCAAGACAGAATTTGTCCAGTGACTTAAGAGTTTGGCCCAAAGACAGACCCAAATCCTGCTTTCTCTTGAGGATTAGCAGAGTGTTTGCAAAGACTAAGGGGTCTACAGTCCTTCGAGCACCCTAGACCTGTTAAAGAAAAACCTGTAAATTTTTCATTATCCCTGTCACCTTGGTTGGAATACCGGGCTGCGATTAATCCGCCTTATACGTCAACACAATGCTTTACTAACATATTCCTGCTGCACGGTCTACATATCTGCCTGTGCTTTCGCTCCACGGAAATCCACATGAAAAACAGTTTCTCTTCATAACATGTTTGAAGACATTTGTCAAGTATTTTTGACATTCATATTGATCGAATTCTGTCGCCAATGCTTTACATGCAACATTCTTTCACTGGGATATTCATACATAATGAAACAGCTTGGATCTGTTATTTGTTGCTGCTACATACACATATATTGATACTGTCCTAATTAAATCTTAATTACTGCTTATACAAGTTATAAAGGTAAATGACATTAACGTCGAGCTCGTTAATATTAATTTAAATTTCATATTAACCGGTAAATAGGTTAAGTATATATTCATACTTTGTATCTGTAAATAGACTTAACCTGTCATCTATAGTTAATTATTCGAAGCTACAAATAACAACGTAGTTTAATAATCTTGCACAAACATAATTTAATTACCAATATAGCAAGCTGTTATATTAAAAAAACAGATTTCCAAATGCTATTAATTGCTATTTATTGCAACAGAGGTGGACTAGCACAATCAAAAATACACACGCCATATTATTTATGTTATTGGTAGACAAATAAAACAAGTAAGTATCCATCTAATAACCTTGATGTAACCTGAGTATGTGTTCAACATCAAATCCCACAAAAAAATACCCAAACGCACGGAATTACGAGAAAAGAAGAGAAGAAAAAAACACACCATCAAACAAAACATCTACCAGAAACAAACGACAACGTAAACATGAAACCGAACTAAAACAACTGTCAACGGACTCCATACCTCGCATCTACAGCGTGGAAAATGCCGGGGTCAGTCCTCGTGCTCTACGCCTTCTAACAGTAATGGTGCTACATGTATTATGTATTATGCGACATAACCCGGCTTATGTTCTACTTTCAGATCTATCATTCTGCCTCTGCCGCTCATGGATCTATTCTACACACAAGCGCCGGCATTCAACAGTTTAGCAAAAGAAGCCTCGACCACAAACCCTAATCGCATACGACCCTGCTCGATAGACCCGCCGACCAGACAGACATGTTTTTTACTGCGAGATAATCTATTGATGAGCGTCTGAATCTCTCCCAATCTGATACCAATATGGCAGCCATTGCCGTGACGATGGGGGTCACAGAGCGACTGGTACAGTGTCAACTGCCGCGGCTGACTATGGCGATCTATCTGCGTTTAGCGAGAGAGAAAACCCCTGGCTAACACAGAGGCCGTGGAGGGATATTTTACGAGTACGTCGTGTCCAGCTAAGCCGCATCGGTGCGCTGGACATCCAGTCCTACATAACTGACCACAGCCGTGGACATGGCGAAGGCAAGGCCGGGCTCGTGTATCGGTATGCTTCTCGATCAACACAAAACCCCGGCGATGTCACCCTCAGCCTATAGAAAATTAACTCGACTGGTCGTGTTATCAGCGGCCTACTTATGGCGGCACTCAAAGAAAATCATCACGGGTATTAAACCAGGCTGTCTCGAGACGGACAGGGAAGAAGGAACGAGACGACAGAGGTAAAGAAGAGCGAGAGAGTGAAAGAAGTGGAACAGCAGAGGAATAAATCCTTACCAGTGAGCATGGCCTCCTCATGGTTCGCCGTGTTCAGCTCCTGCATCGCTCATTACCACATTCATATGACTTTCTTATTTTAATTTTTCCTTACAGTAACAGGCTCAATGAGACACACCTCAAAGACCAATAAGAGCTGTCGTTCACTCGCAAATGGCCTATTGTTAAGTCATGGCTCCGGTCGCCGAGCCTCCACTATGTAAATTCAATTACAGTCTCTCTTGTTGTTTCTTAAAAGACTGTCAAAAATATTCCTATTTATTACAAGCAACAGGGATAGAAAGTAATGCAATTTGTTCCCACAAATTCATAAAGCGTGATTGTCTCTTGTGTCCTAAAAACCCCCGTCGCCCAATCAAAGCGAATGAGTCACAAGGCGGGCAATTCATCTAGGATAAACTCATAAATGTGATATCTACTAAGCACCCCAGATTAGAATATGAATGGGTAAAAAATGACAGAAGTGAAACCATTCGGCTAAACATATCAGTGTGTAAAGTTAAACAAAGCTACCCGCTGTTGCTAGGGGCAACGGGCATTCCGCTATAGAAAAAGAGAACCCCTGTGAAAAGGTGATCCTCGCTTCATAATGAGAAGGTCTCTGACAGGCTGAATTGATTTAAGAAATTTGACACAAAGGCCTGGTTCCCCTGTAAACATGCAGACCGCTTCATTGCTCTCTGCTCATCTCGGCCCGCAAACAAACCGCAGTATTTGCCGAAAGGCTTTTTGTTCTTAGATGGCTCTGTTCTTTGTAAGAGTGTTTAGACTCGGGGAGGGGGAAGAGACTTGGCTATTGTCCCTCAAAATGATCAACAAACAACACAATTGTCTTAGCTGCGCAAGATTCAATGATTTCCTTTCAACTTTCGTCAACTTTCGTGTAAGTGTGTAACTTTGAAATCTCGCGACACAGCCCGACTTTACACCCCGCTCTCACTTACAACGTGGCTCCACAATTTCACGGGGAATTCTAATTATTTTACAACTTCATCAATATACAAACACCCTGGATTTTAAACCCACTTAATCCTCTCTTATGCTGCCCTTTTAGGAGGGAAAAGGATTTTAAAGAATTTTACTTTTTTTTCGAAAAAAAGTATTGAAAAACAAAACATAGTAACTTTTTTTTAGTGACATTATACCTTCTCGGCATGGGTTTTTGAATGAAAAAAAACATCAAACTTTATTTATTTATTACCAAAACAGCTGAACATTGCTGTAATCCAAATTACTAGAGGAAATAGAAATGAAAGTTAAAGAAATATTAAACTTTAACATAATCTTACAATAACACAAATTAATTACGTAAACGGTAAGTGCAAATTGTCGGATATGTCCAACGCAAAATGTTGCAAATTGGAATGAAGATTAATAGTGAGGAAGTGGGTGTTATATGTGAGCTCTACTGTGCTTTATTGATGTTGTATAGTCTGTTTAACGTGGGAGTGGAACCTGCAACAACATACTACTAAGGCAAGAGCCATGCGCTACATCCGATACAGGAAGCCAAGGCTGATGCAGGCAGGTATTGCAATTATACCTGGTAGGACACGATGGAATTGTGAATGTAAAACCTTCTAGCACCTTAACTGAAAGCTTGGGTTGTATCCTCCCCATGGACTTGAGAAGGTGAAATTAGTGCACATTGATCCATCGACTGAGGTAATAATATAGCGCCGTGAGTAAGCTTTCGAGTATGGATTTGGTGCAATAAGCATATTACTTATTGTTCAGTTACCATTTTTCTCTTTCACTTACATCCAAGAAATCAGGATGAACATAATTTTGATTTGATGGTCAAAATACTAACAATTCTGAAGGTTGGTGAAGTTGTGCATGATTTTGAAAGTTAGGCAAGTTAGGCATGACAAGCTTGACATGACTTTGAAAGGTGGGCAAGTTGGGCATGACTTTGAATGGTGGGCAAGTTTGACATGACAATTGTGACATGACTTTGAATGGTGGGCAAGTTGGACATGACAAGTGTGACATGACTTTGAAGGGTGGGCAAGGAAAGGTTACAGTAAAGGAAATCAATGGAGGCGAGGTACAGAAGAGAGACCTGAGCACGGATGGAAAAGTTCGAAAGTACAAATCACACATTAACGACTATTTCTGATTCTGCTTGAGGGGATAATGACAGAAATTTGCCCGATGAATACATTTCCAATTTACATTTTGCACAAAGGGCGTCCTCAAAACAAGCTAATAAAACCAGCAGCCAACCGAGACAACTTGTTTCCTCAGCGCACAGTTTTAAGCAAAGCATGACTGTCGTTGCATATTTAGGTTAAAGGAATCTGAATATCACCCTTTCCAGTAATTTAACAAGCGATCACGTGTGGCCACGCTTGAGCAGAGACCAGTGATTCTCCGAGCCTATCAGTCATATTCATAAATACTGAATAGAGCCGGAGAAAGCAATGACGATGTTCCCACACCTTGGCAAAGAAAAGGAACCCTGAAGAGCTGCAATTGAATCAAAAACACAAGCTAGCTATGGCCGAGCAGATCTTTACGAGGGCAGCCAGGCGTGAACTCTCTTAAGAAGGTTAATATGTGATACATCTCTCATTGCCGTCTGGAGGAATGTGCCAACAAGAAAAGTTGTTTTTCAATAGTGCACTCTAGAATTGTTTCTATATTTATATTATATATTAATACATTTTTACTAGACTATTCCTATGTATATCAAGCATACAAAATTGATAACTCTAATTAGTTCTATTTTATGCATATTTCTTGGACAAACATGATTACCATTGGCCTCTGCTCAAATTAAAAACATCTTAAACAAATGTAAAAATAACCACAGTGAACAATATACACTATAAATAACTTTCAAAAACTTAACTATATTGAATATTCCTTTTAAGAAAGATGAAGCAGGATTCTGAGCTTCAAACAATAAAATAACTGTTAGGTTTTTTTTCCAGCCTTGAGGTGATAGTTGTTGATGAATCCTTCCTGTTGATGAATTACCTGCAGGGCCAACAATGTAAAAACGATAGAGATTATGGCCGTTCTTTCATTGCAGCTCGGAATGTGACAAGGCTGTGGTTTGTTTAATGGTCATAACTCGGGCCATACGTTTAGTCACCTTTGGCCTCTGACAGGCCATTTATGAAACTGGTGTCTGTGGTCCGACAATAGAGCACCAGTGTCCTCCTGGGTAATGGACAGGAGCCCCGTGGGGAGGACCCCCCCAGACCCCCCAGGGACCCCCCCTCCCATGACCTCTACCTCACAAGTTCACGAGAAGATATCTGGACAGAGGTCACTGAAGGTCAATCTCGGAGTGATGAGCTACTGGAAGTAAGGCTCACAGATCTCCTACCAGTGCACAGATCTAACCGGATCTAGGTCACAGGTCTAGACCATCGTGGACACAGATCTCCTAACAATATCTATAGAGTGTAATAGTACCTGTAGGAGTTTCCTTGCACTGCAGTATCCAGGACTCGCATATATAACAGTAAACAGATCTAACAGTATATACAGTCAGACACCGTTATACCGGACACTTCCGTTGTAGCTAAAATCTGACCGGTAAGCGAAACAACCTGATCATCGGATCAATCGTTCACAGAGTTCAAGTATATAGTAGGAAATCCGTATTGGCTAAAAGTTGACCAGTAAACGGAAAAAACGTGATAACGAAGACCGGTATATCGGGGTCTGGCTGTATAGGATGAGCACATCTCCCAACACTATAGGACATACAGTACATCTCTTAAAAGTATCTATAGGACTCTCAGATATCCTAACAGTATCTAAGACTCACATATCTAACAGTACACTGATCTAACTGTATGTATATATAGGACTAAAAAAATCTCCTAACAGTATATGACACAAATGTCCTAACAGTTACAGTATAGTACACAAATCTCCAAACAATATCCACAGAAGTCAACCATATCTTAACAGTATCTAGAGCATACAGATCTCCTAACAGTATCGATAGGAGTAACAGGTGTCTTAACAGTATCTAGGACTTTTAGATCTCCCAACAGTATCTAGGATTCAGTACACAGATCTCCTAAGAGTTTCCATAGGAATGAATTCTGCCGACAGTATCTGTTGAACATGACGGTAGACGATCAATGCGCGTCAAATGGACACTGTTCAGGAAGGTCACAATTAGACAACGAAAAGGTCACCAGTACTAAATTATTGTCAATATCAGTACAGAACTAAATCATGAACAGCTTGATGAAATGGATTTGTATCATTTTCTGTTGCATTTATCTATTTTAATACAAGTACTTTCACAGCAGTATTACAATTCATCAGTAATTCAATGCCTATAATTGATTACGTTGTTATAGACGAAACTTGTACGAGAACCTGGTGGACTAATTGGATAGACAGCTGGAGAAGAGAGAAGGTAAATCAAGTCGATCACAAATGCAATTTGAGCCACATTTTGGTAAACAAACTTCCAAAAGTATTGGCTTCAAAAGGAATGGGTATGTAAGGTCGGCCAGATGCAATTGGTGTCCACCTCTTAGACAATTTCTATCTGTCCAAGACTAACAAAGATAAAAAAGACAATAAACTAATTTAGATATTATTTAAATTTCTTCGAAAAAATAATCTCCTAAAAATCCTTATCAAAACTTCTGTAGTGACCACAGTCTGAACTTGAAACCAAAGACCAAGCAAACCTCCAAGAAAAACCCCGTAAGAGCAATATTTGTAACAAACATTAAAAAACCACAACAACAAAAAAACTAAACAAAAAAAATAATACCCTAAAAAAAAACCACAACAAAAACAAACTTTTTCGCATAAACGAGGGGGTGAAAAGTGTGCAGCGTAGTGGCCGCGTCTCATAACAACAACGACAACCGCGAGACGAGAAGCGACATTGGTATTATCAACACGGCACTGTGTGCAGGTCCCCCCTCGGCCGACGACATCGTGAGTAGCGGCACAGGTAAGGGACACCTCTCGTCGCGAGTCCTGTTTGACGAAGCCATCAATACCATCCAGCGTCAAACACACACGCAAACAAACACTCAACTCGCAAACTGGCGTGGGCTTCGCATGGAGCCGTCACACGGATGAGGCACGATTAAAGCCAAACGGAACACATTGCGTAAGCGCCGATGACCAACTGGGATTATTTTACTTTTGGGTAGAATTAATTGTTAAAGAAACAACTCGTCGTCGAGTGGGACAGGATGCCTCGACATTGATCGCAAACTGCACGCTGGATTTACCTGGACGATACTCTCAACCCTCTCCCTGCTGGATTATACACAAGCACTGCTCTTTAGGGCATCTCCGGTTAACACTGCAAATTATTAATCATGCTACAAGTGCGTGTCCATTGCATGGAATTCTTTTATTGCAACAATATTTGAAACTGAATTTATCGTAGTGATAAAAGTGGTTTGTGCAAACAGACTTACAATTGTAGCTGGTCCATAAACTTTGACTTACAACCAATTTGAACAACGGGCCCGAGATCTTCTCACCAAACGTAGGAATACCAACTAAAGTAAGCAATGGGATATTGTTCTTGAGAAGACTTTTGATGACATAACTGTGGAAGAATCTTCTTGTACAAGGTACATCCAAGGCTGATTACTGAGACTACTGGCCGTACTAGCAGCTATTATGAGACTTGTCTACGGAGTCTTCGGAGTCTTCTGGAGTGAGGACACTGACACAACTGCCTAATGTAATTGTACCTCACTGCAGTTTAAAATTCATAGCTTGTCTGAAGATATTGAGTACAGGGAGGAGGGATGCTGAATACAGACATGGGAGACACGAGAGGCAAATACACCCAGCTGGGAGACTGGCTTGGGGGTGGGGGATAGGGCGTGGGGTTGAGGTTAGGGGTGGTTGATGGGGGGGGGGGGGGGAAATAGGTGGGCTGGGGCTGAAGATAGAATCCTATCAGGGGTAGGCTGGGTGGTACTGGGTTGGCAGGCAGGGTGGGGAGTAGTGTTGGGATGGATATAGAATACTATTATGGGGTTGGTTGTGGATGTTGTGTTTGTGTATGTGTGTGTGGTGCGTGTGGTGTATGTTTGTGTGGTGTGCATACTGTGTGTATGTGCATGAGCGTGAGTGTGTATGTGTGCGTGCATGTGCGTGTTCGCGAAGTGTGCTGACTGGGGCTAGAGTTATCTACAGCAGTACCATCTCCGAGGTAGGGTTGGGTGGGGTAACCACATCATGGAGGGGCTTTGTGGGATATGGGGGTGGGGACCCAGAACATTACCAGTTTGGTACTTGACAGGGTTTATTTACTGTAGATTGCATCAGAAATGCTGGCCACACCACATAAATCAGCCACTCACACAGGGTCCATTCTATCAGTGGCAATAAAACAAGGGGCATGTCCTGCCTAATCTCTTTGAACTGACTAGCATAGTAAATGACCCTAAAATTAATCAGATCCTCTAGATCAATGAGAAGTGCGGCCTTACGTAATCCCTTAACCACCCCGCTGGATCTCGAGGAATTGGCGGCCTCCATCCATGGGCCCCGAGAGGCTTCACCCAATGACAGCAGTTAAAGAGGTACTGACAACAAAAAATATCATTGCACCGTCCATATCCCTGCCAAAATTATGAGAAAAAACATATCTAAAGTTGCATACTATAAAAAATATTAATATGTTTAAATTTAAAAAAAAGGTTAATTAAAATGGGGGACTTGCGTGTGTTAAAATGGTCTTGAAAAATGACATATTGAGCAATTGCCAATATATTTAGGTTTCACTGTCTCGGACAATTTGAATAATAAATTGATGCCTTCACTGATAAATGTGTTAATATAGGGAAACAATCCAACGTAATATTTGCTGAGAGATCACATCACACCCATGAAACAAACAAAAAAAACAAAAATAGCAATGAAAAAACAAAATTAAGACCCTGTTCAACTTTGGTAAAACGTCTTTAATTTAAAACATCTGCAGGTGAATCAGGAAAACACGCCTTAATGACTGAAGGATGGGCCGGCCTTGTTTACAATCAGAAGACTTGAAAGAACCTCCATAGCATAAAAGAACAGGTTATAAAATCATACTGTGCGGAATTAACAGCTTTAGGCCATCACTCACAAAATAAAGGACTGAGATGATGTTGGGGGAGGGGGGGGGGGGGGGCTGCTGGGGGGTGACATGGAGGTGGGGGGTGATATGATGGTGGTTGTTGCGGGGAGGGGTAATAATACCGGTGAGGAGGGGAGGGAATGGGGACCAGGGGATGGGGACGAGATGGGCAGGGGGGGATGCAGATGGATATGGGGTGAGTGAAGTCCGGGTGGGCTGGGTTGACGAGATGGAAGAATGTGCAGGTGCCTGGTTGTTTAATCAACAGGTGCTACATCTAGAAGGGCTTCATGCGTATAAGCCACAACAATCCACCGACCAGCTCCAGGGACAATGCATTAAATCAAAAACAATTTACGTCAGAAAAATAAGTCCTGGCAAAATATTCAAAAGCTGCGATCTTGGAAATATACATGCACATAATTATATACTCAACAAAATAAATTAAGCTTCGGCAGATATTTTGTGGGGAAGCTTTCAACAAAATGTTCATAACTTTGCTTGAGGAATTTGATGCCGTTCTTCTTCCAATGCTTCTGCACGTTCTTGAAGAGTACCTGCAGCCTGTAGATGTTTGGACATTTTTCATTCTTTAAATAATATAAAGATAAATTTATATTTTCAAAAAGGTTCCTGGCCCTTAATTAATTTTGATGAGTATATATATATACACAAGGTATATGTGCTGTTACAATAGTTCCAATTTCAATGTCAAAGTGTAGGTTCGCTCCCCTTCACCAGATGCATGTACCGTAATCTTGGCTTCAATAGAACTGAAGACCTTCAGAACACATATCTGGACCAGTGATAACTACCGTATACTACGTGGTAAATCGGTATCATCTGGCCCATCCTTTATCCAATTGTTAATCAAAATATTTCACACTATCTCTATGGAAACAATCGTACAGGAAAATCCTACAGTCATCAAGGACCAATTGTGAGTAAACCGCACACCAGCTGAACGGGTCGCACCCTAATCGCCTAAATTTAGGGGGTGAGGCACCACGCCTCCCAGATTTTATTCTCACAGGAAATGACGTAAACCTCGACTTATTTCCAGACTACTGGTACATACTTATCGTCCAACACAAGCCAGGTTTCGTCATTGCCGGTGGAAGTGATGTACGTCATTGTGATGAGAAAAGCTCATATGAAATTAAGTATCAAGTTTCATCTCCCGATTGTTCTTGCGTACAGGGGACTCGGCCAAAGCCATGCTTCACAATTTTTTCGAAAACATGATAGGTAGCAATCTATCCACTGATCCATGAATCGCCCATCGCCTCCATCCCCCACTGCCACCCACCTCCCCACCGACCGCCTTAATACCACACTACATAATTAACCCTGTAGAAAGGACTTCACAGTTTAACTGTCCACATCTGGGTATAGTTTACAAGGAATTTGGCTTTTTTTAAAGGAGGGTGTATAAATGGAATATGGCAAAGTTGAAGGGAAATTGTCAGTAATTGAATGTCTGAACCAATTTTGTATTTGAATGATTAGAAAACTATAAAATACATGAATATTCTTACACACTTCTTGTTTAATAGATACGCAGCCGATGATACTACGGTTCTTCTTATCCAATCAAATAAATGTGTACCCTAAGCATATAAAAGAAAACAGTTAGAGGAGATAGAAGAACAAAAACCTGCATCTTCTTCTAGGATGCTGTGATACAAGGAAAATAATCTTGAAAGCAGCTATAAAATCCAAAAACAATTAAAATATTTATAACAAGATTCTATGGTGCCATGTAACCGAAAACATTGATTCTGTTCCACGACGGCTGGTAGATGGCCAACTAATGGTCTAACCTAGCGTTTATTGACTTCCCACAAACTTATTGACCTTGATGTGCAGAAAAATGTTACCCCGAAATATTTCCTCGATTGTCAAACACGATTTTGGCAGCACTCTGGCCAGTTTTCAGAGAGGTCCCGCCAGTGTTAGGGAGAGGGGAAAAGACTACGATAGATATTTCCTAACTACGTATCGTGGATGAGAAACAGGTGGTGAGAGACCTCTACTGGACATGCATGTTGTAACCAGGGATTAGAACATGGAGAATGTTTTCCCAAACAGAGCCTTGCACACAGACTAAACTGACCACTTCGTCACATCTGGACATGGACAGGGGCCAAAGCAAATTTGGACACTGACCAAACCAATAAAGTGTAAAAATCAGGCAAGGACAGTTGAAAATGACCGAGACGTCTTAATCCGAGGAAGACTTTGTGTGCTTGACACCTCTAAACAAAAAACACTCTTGTTTCAGTATTGACGCGCGGATTATGAAAACTGATTCTCATTCACTTGATACAGACATACTGACAAGACTAGACAGATGGGTTTACATAAAACACATACTACATTACCAAGCCCAGAGATTATTTAACTTTCTTGAGTACATTTTGACGCCCAACCCAAAAGTGTTGTTTACAAATCCTCATAAAATTTTAGCTTGAACATGAAATCGTCCTCAAAACGTTTCAGAATCTCAGAGCCAGTGAGCAAGTGATTATGGAGACGGTAACCAGAGTAACATTGCGGAAATTTAACCTATTTGGGACGACTAAATTTATCCATAAATAATATTTCTGAATACGTATGATCGGTGCACCTGAGTCACCAATAATTAATCTCGGGCACATTTATACCTAAGTAATATGGCAACATAAACATGTCATTACTGGGCTTATCAAGGGGGGGTGGGGGGGCAGACATATTGACACGTAATTGCTACTCTCCCGTGTGGGATTGCGATGTCGACGATACATATATTATCAATCTGTGTTTTAAGCTATGTATCCACGGCCCAGCCCCGGCTATACATTAATGCAATTCTTTTGAAAGTGAACTGATTATACTCTCAGTAAAAGGATTCTTCTGTAATGAGCAGACGAATCCTTTCATGCTTGGCCACGTGCTTGTTGTCGATTCAATATCATCGCAAAGTAAGTTTTTACGAAAGCAAAATGTATTGCGGTAAGAAGAAGGGGTGTGTATTTGCGCCTTTGTTTCGGGTACTGGTACGCGGCAGTGACATCACAATCACATGACCCACTACCAGAGAGCGAGGGCAGGGCGGCCATTGTGCGACGACATGATTCGACTCACGAAGAGACACCCTGCAAAATGATCCTTTATCAAATATGAATTCTTTTCATTACCCTAATCTACAAACAAGCCTGGGTAGCTGTCACTTAAAACTTTAGCGTGCTGGCCTAAATAACACAAGGAGGAGACATAAAAACTGCTTTTACCAGGCACGCCATAAAAGCCCTCGAATAATGCTTACAATGGGGACTCCTACTCTGCCAGAACCTACGAACCGTTATTGAGGGAATATGCTAATGCGGCGGCACTAATACAAACAAGAGAATTAGAAACACACCTTAATGTGTCTGATCACAGGCCCTGTGAAAGACAACATTTCACACCAGACCTACTTTACACAGCCGGGTTATCGAACTTTTCAATATGTTAACTGATATTTTTGTCTGTTAATTTCATAATAAACATCCTGAATTCATTCGGATGTCATAAATTATCTGATAAAGGTTACATTACGTGATGCAATGCATTCAAGATACCTACGCAAAGCGGGATTCGCTAAGGGTTTCTCAGAATTTAACACGCTGTTTTTTTATCATACATAGATTACCTCACATTCTCACGTCTTGAATATGTTGAACAATTTTCAAAACTGGATCGTGTCGAGATGGCAAAAACAAGTTGTATATATTTTGTGTACTTATGCCATACAATGATTGAGATTTGTACAACAGTAAATATCGTTATCATGACCATATATATTTTGTGTAATGCCGTGGAACCGTTGAAATTTGTACAGCTATAAATAGTATTATCATGACCTTGTTCACATCTTAAATCTTGGAATATTTTCATATATCAAATATACGAATAATTCTACAAGATAGCAAAATATAATATGTTGATCCCGGATTAAATGTTTTAAAATTAAATTGTTAAATAAACAAAAAACTTGAGCTTTAAAAAAAATATGCATTAATTACAAATTTAAAAAAGGGACAAACTCGACACTTTAAACATGACTATTGTTCCAGCATACAGGAACTTCGCTATCACTCTTCAACAATTTAACCTCTGTTGTAGAAACAGGGTATAGGTTACAAGGAAAGCATCTTTTTATGGTCTACAAGGCCTACCAAAGCAGAAACACCAGCCGCAATAAATAAGTGGAAGTGCCCAGACCCTGGTATATAGATATCACAACGTTAACACTATCTCTTCTTGAATGCAGACATCAGTAACTCTACACACCCCAAATGTTGGAGTTCAGATCCATTAGGGTTTTAAAAAATAAATGAACACAAAAAGGGGCACATTTTGGAGGTCTTTAAGGTGTGGGGTAAAGAGAACAGGAGACACAACTTCTTAAAGTCTCATCTTGTCGCTGGCGAGAGAGATATCAGACATGGGAGACACGTACAGTCCAAGAGTGGAAAGATATCGGAAGAGACACAATTCGTGATGTCCTCCAAGAGGTAGATCTTGATGCAATGGGAGAAAATATCAGTGGAGACACACATCCTTTACACGGTGTAGATCTTGATGCAATGGAGGAACATATCAAAAGAGACACACATTATCTTAAATATACATCTTGACACTATAGGGTAAAATATCAAAAGAGACACCTCCATTAAAAGGATATTCAAAAGTGTAATGCTATGGGGGAAATATTGGGAGAGATGCATATCCATTAAATGGTAGATGTTGATGCAATGGGGGAAATATGAGACACCTTCTCAAAGAAGTGGATATGGGGGGAAATATGAGAGACACCTTCTCAAAGAGGTGGATCTTAAAATCACAGAGAAAGATATGGAGAGAATTTTTAAAAAAAAAAAAAGAAAAAAAAAGAAGAAGAATTTGATTAATAAACAGCATCACAACCTTCTTATTAGAATATGGGCACCAGACAATAGCATATAGAATAGCACTTTATACACATTTTAAATAGTATAAATGTAATCCATAAATTTCCATTAAGCACTTTTTCATATTTAATGTATTATATTGTATATTTCATTTTGTCCTACGGCTTTACCCAAGAGGGTATGGTATTATCCAAGGGGGTATTGTCTAAGATGGTATTGTCTAAGGGAGTATTTTCCAAGTGTGTTTTGGACGTGGGAGTTTTGTCCGAGGAGGTTATGTCACATGTTTTTATTTTTGTCTGGATCTCTAAGAAATCACCCACAGGTACATTATGGTTGTGTTATGACTACCTGCATGAGACGCTACTCCGATGTGTGAACAGATGCTGTTTTTAAATTAATTAAATTTTAAAAAACATTACGTGAACACAATTTTCTAGGAGTGAGTCAATTGTTTAAACTTCACTGTAGGAACCTTTCACCTATATATGCAACAATTCTCACCTATCAATTACAATATATTCTTGGATTTTGATCCTGTCTTAAGGGTTGTTGGCAACTAGATTCACATACATGTACAAGGAATATTGGTGTATATGTACCTAATTAGTGTAATAGACTTACGGATAATATTACCAAATCACTGGTGTTGAGGGTTTACCTCCCACATTAAACATACTCTCACAACATCAGTGAATACATATATATTTAAAACACCCAATGCCAATTCTCTTGTAGTTCACTAACCTTAGTAATTTTACATTAAAGCGCATGATCTGAATAGTACTTAATATTTTATAAAACCTTGAAGACATTGCAGTACTATATATGGTACAGTATATTGATTTACATCGCAACAGGAACATGCGACAAAGTATTTGCGTGTGGTAAGACTGTTGCATGACAAATTTGAAACAATGTGGATCAAGTAGAAAGTTGAGACCTGGGGAGGTGTGGACTAACTCAGCTTGTATGACAAGCACAAGACAACACTATCACATTATAAGCCCCAGCCCCAGACAGGGCCAGTTGAGCAAATCAAAACCACCAACATGATTTCTGGTTCAAAGCGTCTTCATTGAGATGAAAAGCTACATTGAGAAGCCCTGAATGACTGTCCTGTCACTCTGCCCGCCTCTAGCCTAGTTTGATGTTTATTTAAATGATAAAACAAGTCGAGGATATTTATAGCACAACAGGTTTTGCAATGGTACTTGTCCAATCAGTACAGACATATTCCACCCCAATATCCCACCCTTATCGCTTTACTAAGAAACTGACTTTAAAGCGGCGCAGTAATGGAATATTCCCTCGCCCTGTTGAAAGGGGCCTTTATAATGAGACAATTACTCTGTCACTTGTTATAATGAGGGTTTTGATTGCGATGACCTGGTTTATAATGAGGCACTGGCGCAATCACTGACATCCTGTTACCTGCCGGGTGCTTGATCTGCGCCCATATAAATTGGCAGCCATATTGAAAATCAATTCTAAGGAGATACCGGCCTCGTCACAATCTTTTCTCGCCCTACGCTTATGAATTATAGATCTGCGTTTTTACCGCGTTACATAATAATAGACATCAGTGTCTCCTTAATTATAATTAATACAAATAATTCTTTTATAAAAATATGCATATATCATACAACCCATACTCCTCCCCAATGTTACCAATTCCATGGACTTGGTTCAACAGGGATCCATTAATGTATATATCTAGACGTAGTGACACCCCCACATAGTAGTAGCCATAATCTAAGGTTTATTCTGCATGTTCCAAGATTTCCAACTGCTGATACTGTTACCGCTTTATCATATATTAATATTTATGGCCTAAACGTATGTGTTTGTCTATATGGACATATTGCATGCGTATATGGACATCATGTATCTGTTTATGGACTTTTCATATATGTGTGTGTGGAGTTATTGTATGCATATGTTTATGGACTTATGTGTAATCACACGTCACCCCAAACAAACAAAAATATTCTTATTTGTTGATATTTTAAATATACAGTGTGTGAGGCAGTTCTGGATCACAGGTATTCCGGATCACACTTTCATTTACTCATTCAAATAAAGCAGACGAAGTGTCTGCTGTTGTTTTTAGACTTGTCATGTATGAAATCTAGAAACAACAGTGACTACTTTGTCTGTATTATAGTGAATTAATAAGTAAGTGAGAGTTTAATCTGGAACACCTGTGATCCTAAACTGCGTCAGGCAATGTATATTTAAAACAAATAATAATAATTTTGTTTTTGTTTGGGGTACATGTGTGAATTGTGATTACACATAAGTCCATAAACATATGCATACAATTAACTCAATACACATCACTGATGCTAAAATATTCAATATGTTGTCTTAAACTTAGTATATACTGGATGTATGTGACGGTGTAGGGACATGAGGGCTAGCTAATAACTGTACTTTAACTCAGAATGTTCATTGATGTTACTGCTCTGCTGATATTTGTAATTGAGGATTGCCAAACACCAAAGGAAATTGCTACTTTGAAGGCAATTGATTGGATACCAGAATATAATATTGGCCGATATACTTGTACATGTATATACAGTTTATGAGATGACATAATGTAAATGTATATTTTTCTATTTCCCCTGGCTATCCTATGGTTAGATACGAGTCAAAATTTGTGTTTTCTGACATAGGAACATACAAGTTGAATAAATAGGTACGGTATATCTGAGGGAATTAACATTGAAATAACATAGCTAAATTTGAGAACATGTCTTAATCACGGAAAACATCTTCATCATCATTATGATCAATATCAATATCATCATCAATTAGAAATGGCAAAAACAAATTGGGAAGATATTAAATTAATATATTCTTTTTCTTACCTTTTGAAATATGGATATATATTTAAAGTAGATAAATATAGAAATTTGATGATGACACCCATTGTCAAATCTTTTTGGACACAAATTTATACCAATTCCAACATAATATTACTTTAATTTTCTATTGAAGGTGATGATGATGATGATGATCATAGAATTTGAATCGTAAAACACCTTACCTTCATCATCAAAGCAGACATTGTCGCCATCGTTTAACTCCTTGACGCCGAACAGCTCTGCGAGGTCCTCCAGGGGTTTGCCGGCCTCCTGCGCCTGAGCCTTGGCCAGTCCCTCCGCCTGTAGATGCTTCATGGAGTGCACGTGCTGGATGAGGGCGAGCTTGGTGTGCACCGACACCTCGCACACGGTGCACACGTAATACTTGGCCGCGGCCGCCTCCAGCTTCGTCTCCTCCACCTGCAGATGTCGGAACAGCTGCGCGCCTCCCTCGTGCTGCAGGTTGCTGCTGTGCATCTGCAGCTTGTGGATGCTGTTGGTGTAGTAGTCGCAGCAGTTGCAGCGCACCTGCACGGGGTTGCTGACGTTGAGGTACTTGAGGTGCCACTCGTTGCCGCTGCCACCCTCCTTGATGTGGTTCACCAGCTGCAGCCGCTGGAGGTGCTTGTCCGTCTTGCAGTGCAGCTGGAAGTTGGCCTTGAGGTTGGTCTTGTACGTGCAGAGGTTGCACAAGTACGTGCCGTTGTTGACCACGATGTGCTCGTTCTCGCGCTGCTTGCTGCGGTCAAGCTGCAGGTGCTGGTGCAAGGCCTCCAGCGAGTCCGTGGAGAAGACGTTGCACACGCAGCACTGGAACAGCTGAGACGAGTCCAGGCTGTCGGCGCCCAAGGGAGGTCCCGAGGTCCCGTTCTCCTTCGTCAGGTTGACGGGGACCTCGAATCCTGGCGGGAAGCCTCCGGCCATGAGGACCTGCTGGTCGTACGGGAACATCCCGCCCGACATTGGCGACTGGAGCCCGAACATAGCAGGATCTTGCTGGCCCAGGATCATCAGCTGGTTCATCTGGATGTGCATGTCCCGCTGCATGTGCTTCATGTTCTGCTGCAGGACCATCATGTTGTGCGTGTGCTTCTCGCTGGTCATGTGGATGCGCAGGTTCCGGGCCACCGTTGTCTCGTAGTTGCAGACGTCGCAGCGCCAGGTCTGCTTGGGCTTGTTCTTCTTGAACTGGCTGTCCTCGGCGTTGTTGTACGGCGACTGCTGCGGCGGCATCTTGATCTCCGCGCCGCCGTTGGCCAGATCCTGCATGTTGTTGATGTGCTTGTCCGACTGCATGTGGATGCTGAGGTTGCCCTTCGTGGTGGTGGAGTAGTTGCACACCTCGCATCGGTATGGCTTGTACCCGCACGAGTACGTCTCGCCGCGAGCGAGTCTGGGGTGGGACTGGTTCGTGATGCAGTAGATGCACTGGGTGTCGTTATCCGGGTGCTTCTCCTTCATATGGATCTCCAGCGTCTCCTGGTACTTGTAATGCCAGTTGCATTTCGGACACTTCAGAGTCTTGCACGAGTTGCGCGAGTGCATCATGGTCATGTGACCTCCGAGAGATTGCGAGGAACTGAGAATCATGTCACATTTGGGGCACTCCACGCCCTGAGCGCGGCCCTGTGGGTGCTCGTCGCAGATGCCCAGGAAGCCTGGAAACGTGTGAGAGTTGATGTACGAGGGGCAGGCTAGGCTGGAACTCTGAGACGTGTTCAGCAATGAGGTAGAGGCAGTGGTATTGGAGTTGCCCTCGTCCAGCTTCTCACATTGGTCCTCATCAGCGTCAGCGTCCGTCTCCTCGCGCTCCTCCTTGACCTTGACCGGCGTGCTGCCGATGCCGCTGGCCGGGTTCTCCTCGGCGGAATTCTCGGACTGGTCGTCGGCGTCGACATCCTTGCCGTTGGAATCGCTTCTTTGCACCTTGCCTTCCTCCGACTCCGAGTTCATGTCCGAGTTGTTCAGCCAGGAGTTGACGTGTAATGCTGACATGGAGTCTGAGGAAGAAGGTGGGCGTTCTAATGCTGTAGGTAATGAGATTTTTGGCTTCGTATACACATAGCTCACAGTCGTGGATTCTTGCTTGCTATTTGAGCTGGCGGCGTTCGCGCACAGAAACGGGCGACTCTTGGAGTCTGAGGAAGCGGATGATGACGAAGAAGAACTGGGAAGGGTGCTTTCCATTGGCTCCAGAAACGACATCAACGGTTTCTTGCTCTTGCCGACACCCTGTATTATTGCGGACGCGTTCTTGCGAGACATTATCGTCCTCTCCTCTGTGTTCATGTGCATGCTGTGCTCTGTGCTGGCGTGGGCTGTGAAAGACTTGACGAATCCAAAGGACAACTTGCAGATGAAACACATGAGGATGGGTTTAGTGGGGACAGTGAGAGCTTCGGACTTGGAGGTAGATGACGGTATGTGGTTTTCATTGCTCTGCGAGGAATCCGCGGAATCCTCACCCGACTTACAAGAGTCCTTGGCCGAACGCACGTCGTACACGCGGTAACTGTGCATGATCGGCGCATCATTGTTGAGTTTTAGCGAGGAACTAGATGTGTTGCAGTAGTTAGTCAAAAATGATGATGGATTTCTAGGGACGAAAAATGCATTTGAGATAGGTTGGAAAGCAGGGACTGTGGGTGACAAGCCTTTTAAATTAATGACCGCGCCGTCTTGCTTCGGAACATCAAGATCAAGGTCACTGATTTCTGAGTCACTTCCCTCGATAATGTAAGCAGATCCGTCGGGGTTGTAAACAATCTTTCCGTTAAAGTTTTCCCCGTCGCTCATTTCACTTTCATTTTCGACATTATTGGGGTCCTTTGGTTCTGCGCGAGCACACGAATGATCCATATACTGCTGCAACGTGGGGAAATCCTGATCACAATCCCCGCATTCAACCGCATCCTCCTCACACTCCGAACTCACACCATCATTCACAGAATTATCTCCCTTGGCAAGAGTAGTTGCCTCCATTTCGAGGGGAGTAACTCCTAAGCTTTTATCATCCTCGGACACCGAATTCTCGACGCTTTTTAATCCTTTGTTAGCAAGCACCGTGGAGTCATTGTAGCTGTAGAACTTTCCGCTGAGGTCTTCCGAGTGGGAGACCACCATCTTGCTTGGAGACGGTTTCTCGTCGATTGCGTCTGCCGCTAGAGGGTGCTGGTCCCCCATGGACGAGGAGGACACTAAGGGAAGTAACTGGACACACAAAGGCAGCTGGGACTGAACAGCCCCATTGGCACTTAGGGACCCCACGTCCATAGCAGGCGCAGTTTCATTCTAGGGACCATAGTGCCTGTCCTTTACACCAGTTGTCTGCAATGAAAGAATAACACGGCTCATTAAATATTCCAATGGCTGGAACATACAGAATAGCAAGGACATTCACAGGTGTGACTTCTACTTCATGGAAAACCAGGACCCAATACTCTATAGCTCACTTGGTAGTAACGAGTATTCGGTGGAAATCGTATATAATGTATGGTTAAGTTTGCCGAGTTGACATCACGATATGGTTAAGTTTGCCGAGTTGACATCACAATTATGATGGTCAAGAAAACGGTACGAGTGCATCGAAATTGAAAGAAAGGTGTCAAAACAAATAAAGCGTACACGTACGCCCCACTTATAAACTGTCAATACTGTCAAATCAAATTTACGGTTTGGGAAAATAAAGCAATTCATTATTCTTTTCTGGACATTTCAAATGAATAACGCTGTCATTGGTAGATTTGCTAAACGACTCAGATTGACGAATCTGAAAGGAATCTCTTTGATCAATGGAAAAAATGACAACAATGGATTAATGATCCATTTATGCAAATTTGACATAATTCAGGGAAAACTGTTTTGCAGATATCCACCATGCAAGCGTGTTCTATATTTGGAAGTGCATTGACCTTGATCTCACTGAGATAATACCTTGATCTCGAGGAGATAATAGTGGTATATCTCGACACATAAATGAAATCTTGAGGTATGAAAAACAAATATCAAAAACTAAAGCTAGAAGGCAGTTACATAGCAGCGAGTTTGATTATTGCATCAAGGAGGTTAAAGTTTTTGTTCACAATTCCTCATATAAAATTTTAACTTGAGCAAGAAATGATACAAAAAAGGTTTCACAATCTTTGGGCCGTAAGGCATCTCCAGCTGTCTTCAACATGGACAAGGTAAAGGCTCTCCTCCAAGCAAAAATAGGTGTTTCCATGGGTATATTGAACGTTCACATACACGATTTAACAATTAGAGAATACAGCTTTTTATATCCAAATCCATGGAACAATATAGCTTTTTCACTGAAGATTATCTCAGCATTATAACTATTTTCACTGATGAATATCTTGGCATTTTTACTGAAGAATATCTCGGCATTTTAACTAATTTCATTCATGAATATCTCAGAATGTTCACTGATGAATATTTCAGAATTTTCACTAATGAATATCTCAGAATTTTCACTGATGAATATCATGGCATTTTCACTGAAGAATATCATGGCATTTTCACTGAAGAATATCATGGCATTTTCACTGAAGAATATCTCAGAATTTTCACTGAAGAATTAATATCTCTGCATTTTCACTGAAAAATATTTCAGACATAACAATAGAAAATCCTCATCTATTTAGTGAATTCATTATTCAACAATTTGTGTTTGTTGTATTTTCCGTATTTATAGCATTCTCCTTAATAGATTTCGGTGGTAAATTATTATTTTTTTAGCGACACAATATTAGACAACACGATATAGCCATGGCAATTAATCTATATGCAGATGAATCTCCCAGCACTGTCATCACGCCTGGCTGCATGTCTTATTATAATCTTGGAATAGAAAATTATCTCGACAAGAATTTTCTTTAATTCTTTGTGTTGATCAAACAAAAAGCAATAAACAACTGGTGAGGAGATAAATTTAAAAAGTTATAAATATTTGCCGACTATTTTCGTGACGCAATTACAGACCTTGTTAATATACACGGAAAGCTTGGATAATTTAAACTCCAACTGACGTGTAACGATATAAAATTAACGTGATCATACAACTAATCTATTAGCAATAGATAACAAAACCCAGTAAGCAAACTATTATTACTTTTCTCACAAACGTATACATTCATACTGTATTAGGTCAAAGTATGAGTCCATATTAACTTACACCTATACTATGAATGTCCTACAAAACATGCAACATATGTGTAGTGCAACTCATTATCATATTTCTCAACCGACCTTAGCTAAAATTCATTGAATACAATTTTTATCCTGTCGGGGTTTGAACCTTTATGAGAAGCTGTACATACTTACTCACAGAATTGTAAAATTCACCTTCATTCACTCTGGAATCGTTAGACTAGTCACGACATCTTAGCCCGCTCTGGTTATTATCAATCGGCATACAGCGAGTTGATGCCGTTCTCAGAAGGAAACAATGCGCTTAATAATAAATTGATACGAACAAATTAATTAAGTCTCAAGCTGTTGAAATCAATAGCATATTAAAACATTATCCAACCCCTATGCAGTTATCTGTCGCACAGAAATGCATAGCCCTCATTAATTCTTGTTCTTATTACTTTCTCCAATCAATTACTGGTATAGAAACGAAAGAGAATCATAAAAGAAATTCAGGTCTAATTCAGCACTAGTGTTCCTGGCTACAGCTTAACTTGTTCACAAAGACGGAATAGCGCCACATGGGTGTCGATAAGTATCTGTTGCACAAACTATTGTTTTTGGAATTGTGTGGACGTTGATGAATGCAGATCAATTCGGCCTTCAGTATTAATAAGAAAGCCATATTAGGAATTGTCCTATCTCCATCAAATTGTAACAGGTGGCACATCGAGAACTGCAGCGACCCTTTAAATGCCAAAGCAAACCAGCCTTGCTTTTCTAATTTCAACTTGGAGTATGTGTGGTTAAGAGATGGAAACATCAATAGATCAAATCTGTTGCCATTGTCCTTTGTTTCATTCCTAATAAACTTTGTAGGGCTTGCAGAACAGCAAAACCAATCAGCCAATTGTGCCATTTTTCATGGAGCGAGGCAAATTAATAATAATTAAAAAAATAAATCAATATTTCACAGAATGCTTCATCTTTTGAAATCTCATATATGCTACAAATTTACATACATATTAACTAACTAACTATATTTTCTAAATATACGTTCAGTCATTTTGAATTAATAATTTGAAAGGAAAATTAATAGAAATATTCATTAACTATTACCATAGCTCATTCGAAATAGAGGTTTAATCTAACATAAAATAAATGAATAAATGAATGAGTGTTTTCATTAATTCCACTTGAAACAATTTTTCAACTATCCATGATAATATATAACATAAATAACAGACTACAATAACATTAATATATCACAAGTATTATTTCAACTACGTAAAACCACTAGATCTGTAGATAATAGTAGTGAAACATGAATATTTGCAATACATTGATTATTATTACGTAAACAAATATGTATTCCCATTAAAAAGATGAAAACATACACGCACTATCAAACGACACACTGAAAACTATATCTGAATTTCAACATACAGTGAAGTGAAAACAAGACAAATAATAATCATAATGAATCCCAAATCTACTATGATTATTATTATATAAACAAATACTTATTCAAATAACAAAGATGAAAATGTACACGAGTAAAGCATACATGCACCATTAATCAACTCTGCAAACTATATAATATCGTCAATATCTGAATTTCCACATATGACGAAAACATTTCAGTGAAAACAACAACAATATATAATATATATACTAATCATAACGAAAGCCAAATCTCCCAGACTAAAATGATTTAAAGAAACTCGAGCATGAAACTGAAGTCTGTTTGATAAATTAAGCAATCTCGATATTAAAAATGACATTTCAGGAATGTAATAAAAGTCTTAACGAGGCAGCGAGAGAGCCAGTTCGTTAGCAAAGCGAATAAGCAGCTGGTTTGAGTGGGGTTTGTAGGCCCATTACAGATTGACATCACACGCGGTTTCTCATGTTATGGCTTCTCTTCGACCCCATCCCAGTCTTTATGCATGGGCGGCGACATACGATATATCTCCTCTTACATTAGTAAAAATATCCCTGCTAAAAATTGAGCCATAAATCTCCTGTTCCTATTTTCATTAAAAAAATAACACACATAACAAAATTAAAAAACAAACCCTGAAAACCCACACAGCGTTTTGAAAATGGAAGCTTAATTTTTTTAAAGTAATCCATTTCAAATTTGACAACAATGACATCTTGAGAAGAATATATCGACGATTTTATATCTAGGAAAATTCTTCCTTATTTTTTTTGGCATGGGAAATTTTAATTATATCCTACAAATAATCTGAAGAGGAATAATCAATTTGAACACCTGGATATCATGTAGAATATACAATTTGAACACCATATAATGCAAACCCCAACATAGCGTAATAGCAAAAGAAATGAATATATTAATACGATTTATTTTACGAAATGTTCTAAAATAACAAAGATAGTAGTATATAAGACTGTTACTGCTCGGAGTGCGCGGTCGTTATACATGAATCAAGCTTAACAAAAGTCTGGAATGTTCGCATACAGTCCTACATTGGAGCCAAAGCATGTTTTATAGTCGTCTATTTTCGCTGGAAGCTATCTATCTAATTACAAAGGCCACAGAGTTGTAAATTTGCTTTATATGTC
This sequence comes from Lepetodrilus galriftensis, assembly GCA_032361785.1. Classification (NCBI taxonomy): domain Eukaryota; kingdom Metazoa; phylum Mollusca; class Gastropoda; order Lepetellida; family Lepetodrilidae; genus Lepetodrilus; species Lepetodrilus galriftensis. The sequence goes on from JAUTBZ010147226.1 coordinate 38,238, forward strand.
ATTTCTTCAACCCGAAATCACTCACGTAATGTTCACACTTCAACGGGTCTTAGAAAATATGTTCGACTTCAGGAAAGAAGTGAGATGAATATAAAAGAAAGCAGGAGCAAATATACAATAACTGAATCTAGATAGTAAGCTGTTCTGTTATCAGAGTTATTTAGGGTCTAACTCGATATATCATAACTCGTATGATAACTTGTATATAATAAATCTATTACATCATTAAAACCCCTACGCTATTACAAAAATAATGCAGAGTTACTGTGATATTTATTAGAAACATATCAATCTTAGAAAACTTATCAGTGAAGAATTTCCAGTAGAAATGTTTATAAAATTGTAATATTTTTTCTTATTTTCTCGGTGACTTAATCTACTAATCTATTCAAATAGTTGACTTGGGCATCATGATCATCCAGCCCTTACTTCATGTAGAAGCAATCTTTAGATAAAGATCTGATGACTGATGCCTCAGACTGCCTGCATTATTCCCATGGGCCATTTCAATCAAGAAATGTGTGTTTATCTTAAACCCTGGCTGGAGACAAGTTGTGAGGTCACAGGTCACATTCTAATCACAGCACCGTTTCCCTATCTGCTAACTCCACTGGGTTAATTCTCGCTCGAATTCGAATTCTCACAGATGAAGTACAGCCTGCGAAAAACATGCCCGCATTAGTCATTCATAATCTAAAGGACGATGTAGGTAGTATCATTTACATGAGGTCTCCTTTTCCCCTCCTCGCCACCCCACCCTTACAGGGCCTCCCAGACACCCATTGTGATAAAAGGGCACACTTTGGTGGCATTTGGCTGGCCTGCACCTCCAGTCAGTAGCAGAGCTGCCATTCATGTTTCCATAATGTCCCAGTTGGCAAACTCCCGGCACCACTACTCTGTCGGAACTGCCGCTTCCTCCCCTCTCCCTCCCGCTATCCCTCTCCCTCATTGAGCCCTCCCAAACTCTCAGCCTTCCATCCATCCATCCATCCTCTGCACTGCGACCACCTACAATAATATTTTAGTCGGCGTGTGTTTACAGTTATGTTTTTTTTTAAACCCTACACTTGTCAGTGAGAAAGATTGGATCCTTCTTTCGGCAAGGGGAATAGTTCAGACATGCTTCTCTTCAAGGCGAAACCCTGGTCCAATGAGAGGTAGTGAGGGAGTGAGTGGGGAGGGGAGGGGAGGGGTGTGTGGGGGTGTGGTAGGGGACTGATAAGGAACCCTAAGGGCCGCATTTAGCGCCTGGCCTCAGCTGATCTCCCGAGCAGGGAGCTATAAATGGCAGCGTGTAATACAGGCCGATATCTCACCGATGACCTGGTGTGAATGGTCGGCTCATCAAATCTACCTCCATGTTGACTATGGTACAATATGGGTTAGGCTCTCGGCACTGGGGTGGAGCAGTGGGGCGGTAGACCGCCTGCCTTAACAGGGGGGCTCTCTTTGGGTTACACTAATTGGAATTCATAGAACTTGTGTCAATACAACAATGTCCCAGAACTGTCTATATAACAATATGTCTGTACATTTTTAACATCAAACTATTTTTGATATTATGTATTAACAACCATTAATTATAAAACTTATTGTGATAACATTAAATCATCTGATTTTCAATACCTTGCAGTTATTACATAGAATAAAAACCACCTGTTTCCATGAAAGAAAACAATTAATTGCAAAAATACTAATTATTAAAATTAATTAATGCTACCACTACAAAAATGATTAATTTTATCCAAATTACATGACATCATAAAATCAGTTCATGCAAGTTAATTTATTATTAGTGTTGCTTAACATGCTTAATTAGGTATGAACTTGAATAAATCATTTAATTAAATGTCCTAACAAAACATAATCATGTTTTAAATTAAACCAAAGGATTATGTTTTGTCAGGACATTAAAGTTTGTATATATTTTCTGTGTTTATTAGGCAACATACACACACACACACGCACATAAACACACCTCACACACACAAACACACACACACAAACACACACACACACACACACACACACACACAAACACAAACCCACACACAAACACAAACACACACACACACACACACACTTCCCAACGCACACTGAATCGACTGTCTACAATGCATAATACATCACCACACTAATTCATATAGCTAATTAAGACTGTTAATCAACACTAATAATAAGATTACATATTCTACTCTCATTATTCCCTGAAAGAATTCCATGCCACTGCCTACACTAATTACCAACTTCATTAATTAGAACAAGTAATCAAATTATGGCATGTACTTTTGGCGTAATTAGAAAAGGCGCGATTGTGAAAAATACTTATAAACCTGACATGGACGTGTTGACCCGAAAGTTAAGTACTAATTAGCGCTAATCATTTGCAAAATCCACAATTAGACTTAAAGACATACTAGAATTTACAAGTGCATGCACAACATAGTCATTAACTTTAAAAATAATTTTATGCTTTAATTAGTGAATAGAAAACTAATTACTTGGGTACTAACGAGCACCTGATTTAAAAACAAACATCATTGGCTGTAAATAATTCAACATACATGCCATAATATTTGTAATCATCATAACGGGTTCCGGTGGAAGTAAACAATTATTGCAAACCAAATTAATTACTACATTAAATCAAAATTAATTTAGCCTGTGAATTGGTGAAAATAAAATAAAGTACCCTAGTACAAACACATTTATCCCGTGGAACAAAACCTCCCACCTCAACAGGGCCCCCCAATCCACGTGTGGATAAGACAAGTACAAGTGTTTTTATACCCGAGTCTGCTAAGCTGGTAAATGGAGACAGACAGAAGGGTTTAATACAGATTCAGGCCAGTTTAGCTGGTGTCAGTCAAATGTGTGTATGTACCTGTCGGGCTGCTTGTTCATTTTGCCTACTGATGAACTTTCTCAAGTTTCTGGCGAGAGTAAAATGCCTAACAGGCATGTAGAATCAGATTAAGGGTGTTATATAATAGTGCTACTGAAACCCAAACATCCAAATCAGTAGCACAGGCTGGTAGTGCCTGGCCCCCTCCGACCCCCCCATCTCTTCAAATCCATTCCGAGGAACCTCCAGAATCGAGTCTGACAGTTATAGTAAATAATGGCTGCAACAAAACCAAAAGGAAAAAAAAAAGGTCGTCTGCTTCTTTCATGGAAGCCAGACGCGATAGCACGAAAGTAAACTTCCTCCCGTTGAATGGGCAGAAGCCACGAGAGGATTGCAGTGGTGTTGTCTGCTAAGGTCAGCGCTTGTGAAGTAACCATGCAGAACACAGTGAACATGACTTACCCCTGAGCCCCTCCAGAGAAGTAGGGTAGGTAGCCCGAGAGAGGGTGGCGACACAGATAACACACACACACACACAGACACAGACACAGAGAGAGTCTCACGGCACGGGAGGAGGGTGTAGAGAGAGAGAGGGAGCAGATCGTAGCGTCCACTGCTCCCTGATCCGGGGATAAATCAAAGAAAATGAGTTGCGATGAGGGCGTAATGAAGTTAGGGAGTCGGCCAAGTCGAGGCGTGAGAGCTACTTACACTGAACAAGCATTAATCAGGGCCCTACGCCACGGCAACCTGCTACCATCTCGTGGCGGAATTATCCCACTGGCCGCGACTGGTCAGGGAGGACGTACCCCTGTCTCCCAGCCAAGCGTATCGTATGCAAATCGCTAATTACGCCGAGCCAGGACAACTGAACACCGAACACCCCCCTCTACAGGTGCCTGGCCGGGCCTTCCATCCAAGTTGCGCATTGGAAAGCAAGATGCTTTGTTAAGACAGGCAAATGACTTTTTGACCTCTCATTTTCACTTTTCTCTCCAGCCCTGGGAGGGAGAATGAGCGAGAGGGAGAGGGAGAGGGACAAGACTGCCCTCACAACTCCCTTCCATGTGTTAATGATTTGTTTGACCACAGAACTGCTGTAATTTCACAGGCTCGGGCTGATTATAGCTGCTCTCCTACACTGGTTCCATGAAATGTTTCCCGACTCGACTCCCGTCGGCCTACATGCCTGCATGACTGCTTTCTTTGCCGCAGTTTGCTGACCCTCCCAGGAATCCAGACCCAATTAATTTTTTCAAACAATTACACAACCATAGCAAGACTCACCATGGTGACAAACGAGATTCCCCGTTTTGGAGATAATTAATAGCAAATAGTTTGGGCAGCCATACAAGGTTCTCTTGGCAGTTCTATTCGCACCTTGACGGACAATGATTGCAAATACCTGTACATATACATAAGCTCTTTGGGGACGGATGTTTAACACGAGTGAGTTATTGTTTTACATCACAGCGGGAATCTTTCACCCATACATGACGATAAACATAGATAATAAAAATAATAAATAATGTGAACATTTATATATTATATTTGTGTGTAAAATAGATAATAATAATAACAATAATAATAATAATAATAATAAATATAAAAAAATTGAACTTTTATATTGCACCAAATCAATGCTCACGTTAAAATGGGTTAAAATGAAATGCAGCATGAAAAATATGCTAAAAATATTTGATTAAAACTAAAGTACATGATTGAATATAGAGAATGATATACCAACAATTGTATGTAAACTATCATGTACTGAGTCCGTATTTACATGAACACAGCTTCTTGTCATGCTGGGGTTTAACCTTCCATCTGCTGAAGGCACCTAGCGATATCTGACGCCGACAGGACAACTATGATGAAGGCCGTTTACACTGGAGAACTGATGGAATTTGACAAACCTCTCGACTCAGTGGCGGAATTTAGCCATGTTGAGAGAAACACGTGGAAGAAAGAGAAAAATTCAACATCCAACATAAAGTCGCAATTTCACGAAAACCAACCACTGTTAAAAACATAACCGTTTGTAATTAAAGTAATGTACTATGATAATTAACAGTTAATTAATACTTTAGAAAATAATAAAATAAAATCGTGATAAAACACACACAAGCAAGGGCAAACCAGTATGATGAGGTAGGTAATGTATATTACTGGGCATTGCACAAACAAACACTTGTACGAGTATGTTTTATATTTAATATTAAACATTAATTAATTACTATTAAATAATTAATAAGACCTGCATAAAAAAAAACCAGGCATGTATCATACATAAGAAAGTATGAAAAATACCATGGTAAAATGTAAACACTATATATATTATAAAATAATTATGCTCACCAACTATTTGTGTGAATATCTGAACAATCCACTGTAATGGCCATATCACAGATTACACTTTGTGTCGTACGTAGTGACACATCCACATACCGGTAATTTAAATATGTTCATCACATGCAATAATATGAATACTTTCATGTGCATCAAAACCAATCAGTAGCCAGATGGTTTTCAAAACACAGACATTGCTAATTATTTCCATCGGGATTGATTTGAAACCATCACATATTAATATATGTTCGATGCAACACAGTGTGTAGTAAAAACATGTTTTCGTCAACTAATTTCATGATAATTCAGACTTAGCAAGTAACATTTGTACTCTTAAATTAAATATAATGAGTAACATTTGTACTTTAAATTAAATAATCTTTTTATGATATTTTAAATTGAAACTGTCTAGCAATCAGAATTCATTTCACTAAATGTACTTTACATGATAAGTAATGTTTAATCTATTCACTTTACAATTGCAAATATATGTTAATATTTTCCCACTAAAAAAAATGGATAAGGGATATGTCAGTAAATATATATTAGTGCATGTATTTATACAACTACATCATTGATAATGTATTCACTATATAACTACTATTACTATAAGAGTAATCAGAATAACATAACATATTAATCCACAATTTCATATAAAATTTCTCATGGTCATTAAATGCAACTAATTAATATTTATTAAAAATACTCTATAATTATACAAACTTAACATAACAATATAAAAATATCATTTGAATTTATATTAATTAATTGCTATCCCACCCTACTTATTTATAACTATTAATAAGAAGCATAAAAACAGTTTGTTTTTGCCATGCCCAAACATGCAAAACAACATGCATCACATATTTCCTGGTTTAAAATACTTTCTTGTTTCATTAATAATGACGATAATGTCACCAGAAAGTGTACTGCAATTGTTTGCTACCTCAATATACAAACATAATCCACTGGTTCTAAATAATACATAGTCCTAAATAATATAAACTATAGTCTTAAATACTACAAACTACAGTCCTAAATAGTACAAATTATAATCCTAAATAATAACCTTTGAAACTGATCTTTGAGAATCTTTCCACAAATTTGTACTTTGCAGCATCCGAAAATATCCATTGCACACCACTTCAAAGTGGCATGTATCAAAACAGATCGTAAATGTCGCCGCCATCAAGACTGTGTGGGATAACTGTTGTGAGGTTAATCCACTGCAGCAAATAAGTAAGACACATAATGTAACAGTATCCCTGGTTACTTCCACCACACACAGTAGCCACTCCTGTGGACCACCAGACAGGCTACTACTCCACTCCTGTGGACTGACAGGCTACTATTCCACTCCCGGCTGACAGATCAGCTACCATTCCAATCATGTAGACCAACAGACAAGCTGCTATTCCGCTGCAATGGACAGACAGGCTACTATTCCGCTGCTGTGGACCAACAGAGGCTACTATTCAGCTCCTGTGGACCAGTAGATGGGCTACTATTCCGCTGCTGTGGACCAACAAACTGGCTACTATTCCGCTGCTGTAGACCAACAGATGGGACTACTATTCCGCTCCTGTGGACCGACATGACAGACTGGCTACTATTCTGCTCACATGGACCGACAGACTGGCTACTATTCTGCTCCTGTGGACTGACAGACGGGCTACTAACTACTTTGCTCCTGGGTTGCAGACGCTCTCAGACCAGACGTAAATACGACCACAGAATTGACAAGGAGATTTTTCCATTTGTCTCCCAATACAAAAGTTTGCCAAATGCCGACGAAAAACACTTTTAATTAATCTTAGTTACACAAGCTGTTCGAGGCATCTCATCAGCCCAGGGGCAATCAAGTGAAATATTCATCAAGATGTATTCTATGGAAGCAATAATTAGTCCGGGCCTAATCCCAAACGCGTTAATCTGGAAATTACTGTGTATTGTTCTCTGGACCCGCTGCCTTGGTAAGGTACAGCTGCGTGGACCCTGAGGGGATCCGTGGAGGGGATCCTTTGACAAAACATGTCCTAGATATTACATACAATGTCGTAACACATCCCCCTGGACCAGTTTCCAGAGGGGGGTAGACACCACTTAAAACATTCTTTGGTTTATACCTCAGCAACCCAACTGGGACACAGGATATCACTGTGGTGGTTTTTTGTTTCCATTTTAATTTTCGAGAAAAATCTGTCAACTTTCAATGATGCCCTGCTCCTACCCACTCCCCCTCAACCTTCTCTCCCCCCACCGCATCGCCGCGATCAGCTTGTGGGTAGACAGCCATAACATTCCTTTACCCTACAGCCTCAGGATAACAATAGCAGAAATCAATACATACATCTTCTAATATTACCCTCCGACGAGCCACCCTCAAAAACGTTATTCAGTTCATAGCCACGTAAAAGATTAATTTTGAAAAAATTAAACATCAGATATGGCAACACATCATGGAGATAATTATTATTTGAAATTGTGATTTCTAGAAATCAGTGCACGGAGGTTAGTACAACACAGAGTTTGGTTATTTGCCATTGCAAATGATTCCCTCAAAGTCTGCTGCTTCCCAATAGCAGCTCATTGTGTCGCTTTCAATTATCACCATCTTGGAGTCCTGAACTCGGGCTGGTCGCTTGATAGCCTACTCGCGAGGTACCACGTGCAAAATTGTTATCGCTTGATCCGCTGATAAATAAAAGCTTCTTAATCTGGGAACTTGACCTTCTAAGCCTGTCCATGCATGACAAAACTGCTGCATAAAATGTACACTTTAGATTATGACTTTAATCTTCACTTGAAATTTTACTCGAAAAGATAAGAAATTCTAATCAAAGACACTTCAATATGCTCCTGCGTGTCTGCATTTGTAGAATAAAACACATTCACATTCCACGGTCAGCGCATAAATTTAAAAACAAATTGCACGCAAAAAAAAAAGAAGGAACAAAAATCTGTAAACTGTAATCGACCTTTGCCCTGTCCTCAAATTCCATATCGCACCACTGACAGGGAGCAATGGTTTACTGGCTATTATGGATAATGTACCCCAGCCGTCGCTCTGCCGCAGTCCACTGATGCCACACAAATGTATGTCTGACCTGACAAATTTCTCCCAAAAGTTATAAAACAAGAGCAGATTAAAGCTAATCATCAGTAATCCCGACTAAGTATTGATTTATTAGTTTGACGTCACCTATCTCCCTCTCTCTGATGGCTTCTGTCGGCTAACTGTTGCCCAAGAGCTATTATTATTCTGCCCGAGTCACAGCATAACGAAGCTGGCACATTATCTGTGCGAGAGTGCGACCTGGAGATTGGCCTATGACTAGAGCATGGCCTGGCTAGCCGCGCGACGACTGACGGCCGACTGAAGAAACAGAGGAGAGTCGGGCGGGAGGTCTGCCGACGTGCGGCTCCACCGGTTTCCCCCCCAAAACGATCTCGGAGATGATCCAGCTCTTTGGAAGGGGTAACCGGTGCTGGGATTCCGAGATTCCGTCACATGCAGGACGACGGAAGCAACAGGAAACCGAGATAAAGAAAAAGAAAGGGGGGGTAATTTACCTGTCTGGTTGTGTTCCAGTGCCGATGTCTGTCATCATAGTAAAACTCCGTGTTGATACACATACACACGCACACACATGTACACACCGACACGCCGGGCGATAGATTCCCAATCAGAAGTGATGGCTTCAGCGATCTACCTCCGGGTGAAACAAGCAAATCTATGACCCACTTTGTCCACTATTAAATGTCCACGTGAAATAGTGGTCGGACCAGCCTTCATCAAGCGACCGAGAGTAGGGAGACAGGGGGGTGTACGGAAGGCAGGAAGGGTGCCGGTAGTGGGGGGAAAAGGGGGGTGACAGAATACACCGTTAATTATACATCCTTTAGAAATCAGCACTCGGAGAGATAATAAATGGCAACTCTTTTGTGTCTGCGATGCTCTTCAAATATTAGTGGTGGCCGGGCAGTGGTAATTTGGCGATCCCGTGTGCTGTGGGCTGATGAACAGAGGGACAGGCTCGCAGTCCCCCTCGGTCCCTAACCTGACATCAACTGGCCCTGATCCCACCCTCACACCACTGGCCCGCCTCTGCTTAGCATATATGCAGGGCAATTAGCCTAAACAGACAAATCACTCATTAAGCGGCACAATATGGTCTGGGGCCTCCCCAGTTTTCTCTCGCCGTAATGCAGGTTTGGGGCCTTGATCAGATTTCAATCCCGGCCCAGTGTTTAGAATAAGGCTGATTAAAAATCCTCTCATTACAAGAATGTATAACCCAGCACCCTCCATCAGAAAGCCTGGCATTCGCCCATCAATTAATTGACTCTCCTGAAATATGCGTCATACGCTTCCCTCGGCCGTCAAACCATCAAGATGCCTTTGTCTTGCAGTGGAAAAAATATGTCAGAAAAAAACGCATCAGTACGAGATGACTTTTTCACTTTGGCCAATCCGTCAGGAAAAAAACAATTAGGAATAACATTTTTGCGTATTGGACATAATGAGTACTACTCGGGGAATGTGAAATTCCAGGTTGGGGGTATTTGCAGCAACAACTAAAAAACAATTTACATTTATTATTACATAAATATTTTTTTGGTTTAAATGAAACTTAAATTGAAAACAGAAATACCGTAATAACAGAAAGAAGAAAAACGTTGTTTTTTTAATTCTTCATGAATATGTTATGCAAGAAAACCCAATCACAAAACAATTACCACTTGTTGAAAAAAGAATTTTCAACAGGTAAAAATTTAAATCTAAAAATTTAATGAAATAATTATAGTGGTATGTACCATATATACTTTTGAAATTGAAAGATAAAGAATGTTTTTAACCAATAATCTACGAGTAATTGTAAATTGTAAATTACAATAACTTGCTAACTTTGTAATAATTCTCTTTGTAACAATTATATACTTTGCAATAAGAATAATATAATAATTCTAAACTTAGTAATAAGAATCATAATAATATAACAAATTCGAATTTTAAAATTTACCAATTCAAAAAAAATCATAACCATGGACATTTTAAAATTTAAATAATTGTTCACGCCAAACATTGTTTAAAATAATAATTCATAAACATTCCCAGTTATTAATGCTTTCTTTTAAAAATAATTTTAATTAATTTTATTATTCAGTTGTCAAACTGCTCCACCAACGACAACGACTAACATTCCTAAGCATAACTTGATCGCGATTGATTCTCTCCCCTGTACCACAAGGTAAACTCTTCACCCAGAAACAGTGTGTGGAGCTGTCACCGGCGCAGTGTCCAAACACCCGTGTACGAGAAATTGATTTTCTCTAATTGAGTAACGGTGCCAGTGCTATTTCGCTCCGGCACTTTCACTCATTGGAAAATAAATTATAATTTACTATAATTAAAAAAAGGCCTTAATTTTCCCCACATATTCCTCAACATTTGATGTTTGTAACACTAATATATAATTGAGGGATTAGTTATCCAGGAAAGTATCCAAATATTATTTCAAAATGGGTCTGATAGGTGAAAGCAATGGGTGCATGAGAAAACTCCCATGTGAAAAAAACAGATTTAATTTGATAGATATGTGTCCAAAAAATATCAACAGAAAATGGAATTCCATATTTCAATTGAACTTCAATGTGTGATGTTTGATGAATGGTATCAGGAACTTGTACATGAATCTGTACACGGTATCCACAATAACAGGAATTGGTACAAGGTATCTAGAATAACAGTAATTGGTACACAGTATCCATAATAACAGGAATCTGTAAAAGGTATCCAGAACAACAGGAATTGGTACAAGGGTATCTAGAATAACAGGAATTTGTACAAGGTATCCAGAACAACAGGAATCTGTAAAAGGTATCCAGAATAACAGGAATCTGTAAAAGGTATCCAGAATAACAGGAATCTGTACAATTTATCTAGAATAACAGGAATTGGTACAAGGTATCCATAATAACAGAAATTGGTACAAGGTATCCATAATAACAGGAATCTGTAAAAGGTATCCAGAATAACAGGAATCTGTACAATTTATCCAGAATAACAGGAATCGAAACAAGGTATCCATAATAACATGAATTTGTAAAAGGTGTATTCAGAATAACATGAATCTGTAGCAGATATCTGCATATCTAACTCTCGGAGCTATTGTCAAACATGTGCCAGCAAGAGTATTAAGGTCGGCAGATAATGATCTTTTTCACGCATTCCAAAACTGAGACTGAAATCATTTGGACACCACCCATTCTGCTACTTGGCCCCAACACTGTGGAATGTTCTACCCATTGACATCAAGCAAGCTCAGGACTCAATACAAGACGCATCTATTCCAACATTATTACAGCTGCTTATTTCTTAATTTATATATTTTTAAAAATATTTTAAATAGTGTCGTAAGTTGGCTTCCAAACCAGTATTATCCACCGCATCACATGGACAATTGGTAGCATCGAGCATACACTTAGCGTATGGAAGTTGGTAGGGTATAAATACACTTATTAATATTATTGTTATGTCTTGGGAACCACAAAGTTTGCCAGAAGAAGTCACCACCAAGCTGATAGTGTCGTGGACACACAGTACCTAGACACATTCATATGTCCTCCAAGTTCTTCCTTATATGTTTTGCATGTCCTGCAAGTTTGCATGGGATATCATCATGCCACAGCATCATAAATTGGTGCGCTCTGTCTTTGATACCTATCATGATCTAAAACATGCTACCTAGCCACCCTGATCGTGTTTTGGTGCAACCTAGTCACCGGTATTGATGACAAATTAAAACCTCTCTCTGCTGGATTAGGCACAGGCACAGGTCTATAGGGCATCTCCGGTTGCCTCCAGCAGGGAGAGGGTTAAAGGTACTGTCATTTCTCGATCAACGCATTAGATGTTGTGTATGCATTTTCATACAGTCCTTAACCATATACCAAGTTCCAAATGTCAGCACTACATCTTGTTTGCCATATACACGCAATTTGAGCCCTGTTGATGAGCACGTACAAGTTGTGCATTGCTAGTGCACGTGGTAATCATGTGACATTCGGGGAATGGGAGAGAACACACGAACTAGCCCTAGCCCTAGCCCTAGCAACTGTTGAGCGGTATAGATTCCAGTACACCTGGACTCAAATAGCAAGTCAAAATGAGATAATACAATGAAACTGTTTAGCATTATCAAGGACAATTTAGGCCATGGTTGTTTGATTCCCTGGTTTATGGATCCGATCCGCAAACTTGATTTTTTTTCCACTATGGAAAATAAAAATAATTACGTTAATTGTATTCCATCGACAGTGCACAGGTCTGTTGAAAACAATAATACATTGTCGTACAACCCCATCATTGACTGGCAGCCAATGGTGCACACAACATTGAAGACAATTTGACAACTTACTGGTAAATATGAAAAATAAAAGTCTACTTTATAACAATTACTGCTATTGACAAGCATTCAAATGTGAACAACTTCTGTGTACTGGTGTTTATGTACTGGTGTTTATAACAATTATTGACATTTGTATTGATCAGGTACATTTATTTTCTGTCAACATACCATTCATAATCTGAAAATATTTTAATTTTTATATTGTACAAGGTATCTAGGATAACAGGAATCTGTAAAAGTTATCGTGTCTGACTGACTGGCCAAAATATTAAATTATTTGTATTAATATTTTCGACTGCCCGAGCCAATATGATCACAGAAAAATCCGTAAACCAGAGAAGCAAATCGCTATTGCCTTATGACTACACTAATTATTTTCTACATGACAAAAGCAAATAAATTGATAGCTTATATATCAAATAGAAACAACTGCTCTTAAATCAATGGATGCTCCTTCACTCATTTTAATGTCCACACTGAGCTCGGACTAAACAACAAATTACAGTCATCTTTAACAACTAACATATTTCTTCGAATTAAAATAATGGTCACAAGACTCGATCAATATCAAACAAACACATACATATCGGTTTACAATCACCTGATTGAACTGATAGGGCAAGTGTAGAAATGGATCATAAGTATGCGCTATAAAAAGTCAAAAGTAATTCATGTAGATAAACTATTCACCTAGCAACTACGTACACAGGTTCTCTGATTGTAATGAAGAACACAAACGTAACCATTATAATATTACAAAAGTCTATGATTAACGCATTCTTCAAAGGCTCTTAACGTTAACCCATAGCCTCCAGGATGTAATTGATGTGCGTGGAATGTTCTAACAATAGAACTATGCCGACTGTAATTAAACAAAATATACCTGATATAGCACATCATTTGGCAAATCGTTAAAAGTACATTATCAAGTTTCAATTCAATACAAAATGTAATATGCATATGCGAGAGAGAATAATCAAACTAGCTAGACTAATTTCATTTAATACACAACAGTAATAATTATTATTATTTACATTTTGTAGTTAAAATAAATAAAAATATAAAGTATTATTATTTAATATTTGTAATTAACATAAAGAAAAGATAAAGTAGCTATTGGATTAAGCAAGTTCTCCTAAGATTTCCACAACATATATATTAGGTCAAAGATCTTTCATCGTCTATATTCTTCTGGCCAGACACGTCGAACTTGAATGTAAAAAGTAGGTAATTAGTTGTACACCTGCTAGGACATAGCTACATAGTAAGTTGTTTGCCAAACAGTATTCAGGTGTGCCCTAACAATAGCCCACTGCGGATGCTGTTATTTGATTAACCTTTTATAGGCTATATGATATCTATCTTTGTGGGTCAACCCACACAGCCAATCTAATGAGCAGACGCGATTGGCAGCCATTTTGATTTCCATGATTCATATACATACACATATGACACCTTGAGAAGCTCTAGAGCCCAGGCTTTATACAGTGGGTGGCAGGGCAGTTTCCTTAATTGCTGCAATGCAGAACATCTCAGAAAAACCTTATCAGCCGTCTGGGAGTAAAAGTGCAAAAGTATTTTAGGATGATCATAATTATTCATATTCCTTCTGATTATATAATTCATAAATCACAAGTGATATCCATATAAACATCAGCACAATAATATTTAATTACTCATAAATTCAAGATTACTTAAGCCTTTCCTTTGATATGCAGAAACCCATAAAATACGTAAGGAAGAGCTCTTTCACGCATAAATGAAAATGCATCTCGTCGGAAGGCTTTCCCCTGTAATCCACGCACAGTCGCACTGCGACCTACACTAAAGTATGTAAGTAGTTGTAACACCATCATCTTGCCCTCATCTGCAGGTGATACGGCCTCGTATTTCACGTGCACATCAAGTCAAAAAGTCAACCTAAATCAGTTATAAACCCTGTATGATATAGCATTTATTACATGTGCATATCATGTGAAGTAGATTGGCTCCGACGGGTTTGATAGCGCGCCAGAGGGAGGTAAAGCTATTAGAAAGTATGAAACTCGTGTAAATCAAATGTGGGGTGTTCTATTCCGAGAGGGTGGGTGGGAAGATGCGAAAGATAACTGTTTTTATTCCGCGAGGTGAATTGACCTACAATGGCGGGTCACTATCTGATACATAGGAAGTGGCGGGCTTCCTCCTTGCAAGGCGGCTGATTGAGCTGACAATAGCATGCCTCCGCTAACGAGATGAGCTAATTAACCGGTGCCATGTCAACCTGTGACGCAAGTCATCGCTGCCCTACGTTTGAACAGCCAGACCTCCCGATTACTGCGCTCGTAGAGGCAGCACAGGTTATCATAATAATGTTGTGCATCTCGTTTCGCGCTGCGCCAAGCTACTGGAAAGAAATTGTCGCAAATTATGAAATATGGTGCAAGCAGACGTATGCACAAATAAATAAAGAAAAAAAAGGAGGAAAAAAAAGAAAGAAAAGAAATCCGTGGAAACCAGCAGGCGAAAGGTTGTGAACAGTTCCAACCCTTTCACGGCGGTTCCTCCTAAAACCCCACCCTCACTTTGTAGCCAGGTCGACGTTTTGCAAAGGCTCATTATCTTTTAAGAGCTACATGGCTGCAGCGATTGATTGCAGCTCAGTTGAACAGAAGCATAGAAATTTGGCAGACATGATCAATTATGCAATGGGTGGCCAATGCAAGCTTGTCTAGATTAATCTGGTAGAAAGAACTCATGAAGGATGCCCTCCGACCCTTGTATCACGACACCTCACACATACACACTGATCCGCATCCACCAATGGTAATATTTCTATGTACGCCTTGCAGTCCAGCTAACACAGGTCCTACCTCCATAACAATGCTTTCCGTCATCCGGCATAACCAATGCCCCAAACGTCCCCCCCTCCTCCGACAATAATATTGCCTTCTGAGCACGAACATAAAGACGCATCAACAATACGCATGCTTGTGTATTAAAATTATTTCAAATTGCCTGCGAATTTCCTAGCAACACCAAACTACATTTCCCGTCTGTCAAGGAATTTATAATGTGCAATATTTAAAGCAGCTCGTCTAATGGTTTATCACTGCTTGTTATGAATCCTTTTAATGCAGTTTTTTTTTTTTGAAGGGGGTTGGGGGGTTTGGTACTATTTAGACGCATTGTATCAAAACGTAATCACGCCGACATTCGCCATTGCAGGTGGCCGGCGGCTCTGGCACGTAAATTCCGCGAAACGCAATTTTGACAAGACTGAACGTAGAATTAGATCAGCATTACAGCGATAGAAATGGCTTCGTTACTGAAGATTAAGGACAGCGAGTCGAGATTAAAGTGCCTGTTCCACCCTTGACCTCCCTACTTTGTTTTTGACCAATCAAACGAGACCAACAGAGGGCGCCAAAGGGATTATGATAAACAGGCTTAAGGCGAAGACAATAACGCTATGTGGGGTGTACACAACAACCAATTAGTGGTTTAGTTACCAAGGCGGGCTTAATAAATAAATAGCCTCGAAATGGTTCTTACGAAATCTCTTGTGATCACAATGCTAAATAAATGAATGCTTCCAATTATGCAAGAAACATAATTTGGTTAAAGACGTTTGCACGCAGAGTAATTAACACGTGGGTTGTGTACGACGACTTTGTTCAGGTAGAAGAATGCCTGGCATGTACCTGAATAGAACATTAATTACAGGTGTGTCACGTTGCAAGATTAAAACAATTACAAGATTGTTTGCTCATCGCGATAACCACTGCCGCTGGGCTTCCTTAAGTCGTTGTTGACCTACATTTAGACGAGGAATTGCACCCGAATTGCCTCATGATTTAAGAAATTAGATCAGATAAGAAGGGGCGAATTACACAACTCGTAAATCAATATGGGAACACAAAGAATCCCTTGTCATGTACATTTCAAACCCCCTGTCTTAATATGTGAAGATAGCGTATGGGTCAACTTTAGAACACCTTCCCATGTTCGCATTCTGCTTATTAGTGTTTACAAAATTGTTCATCATAAGGTGGCAAATTCATACTTAATTTTCAATTGAAATTTAATTCTTTTAAAAAATTTGATTTACCTCTTTTTAAAAGCACACAATCATGGTCTGTTGATATTTTTCATGGTCATATTTTCATGCTGCCCAATATACTTTTGTAGACAGTTCAAATGTACATACTTTAAGGTAAAAAGATGTTTGATCATGAGATATGTCAATAAACCGTGACTGTGTGATCTCTTTTACAATTAATACTTATTATAAATTATATTGTGGTCATCTGAGGCAAGCTAACAGTAAAATGATGTGGACTATCGACATGTGCATAACAATATACACCCATGGTCATAATTATGTAGACTTTGTAGAATGATGTGTACTTGTCAGGCAAAATAACCCACCCATCAAAATAACCCACCCATGGTTATGGCAAATGTACAGTGATGAACAGCATAGTTTCCACGAATAGCATAAATTATTATTTAAAAAATAATTCAATGTTCACATGATATCCAGATGATATTTTATCGAAACTTTAAGTGGGTGATCTTGTTACTACACATGTTTCAATTGTTTCGTCAATGTCCTTTCAACTCAAAGAAGCTATTAGGCATTACATAGATCCTGATGTCATGTAACAATAGTTTATGAAACAGATATATCCTAATTTACTATGTTTTTTCCCCGTGGTTAATGCAATTTAACTGAAGTAGACTGTACTCCCTCAAAGAAACAAAATCGTACAAATCAAATCCAATTCGTTTCATTTGCCACTAAAATAACCTCTTTAAGTGAAACGTTTTAATTAAATAGATCCCAGTAAGTCTAAACTTGTTTGCGACAAATAGAGTTTGACAAGTAAAAGATTAAGTCGGGGTCATTAACTTAAAGTATAGTGAGATCAAAGTCAATATGAAGCAACACTGTATCGCACCTGGCTGTCTTATCACCTGAAGGAGATATATGGATCAGAATTACCTGTGAGAAACGAGAGATGACGAAAACCTGCCTCATTACAGCACAGCACAATGCCGACACAGACAAAGGGAAAGATATAACCACGCATTATCTGAACACTTATATCTCAAGTAATTATATGGCACCCTGTTTCAATCTGCCAGCAAATGTTCAATATAATGCAGCCTCCGGTGGAATTAGAGTTAATAATCTATGGATATTTCTTTAGAGTAAATAATCTATGGATAATTATTAATAACTCTTAACATATACATATTTGCTTTATTGAAAGTAGTGTTCAACACGTACCGGTATATGTCAATACTATATATATGCTTGTCATTCCAAGTTGCACTTTACAGGTTATCACAACCATCGGGTATACAGGCTATGTGGAGAATCATGAGATATGCCATTGTACCACTAAAGTTCATTATGATAATATTCCAATTTGATCTCATTTGTTCATTATCAGCAAAATGCCAGCTTATCAAATGCAAACATCATAAATATTAATTAATCAAAAGTGAGAATTCAAGATGGCCACCTTTGTAAGTGCTACATACCTGGGCCGAATTTTGTTACGCAAGTCCTAATTCAGTTCCTGATGGCTATAAATAGGAGCAATGTGAACAATAAAATACAACAGGTGCATTCTTCTCTTGCCATAGTCCGTACATCTTGCACACCATTCCCCAGTTCTTGTCAACAACCCCACGACCCAACCCCAAACCCCATCACCCTTCCCCCCAGTCCCTCTGCACCCTAACTTCCTACCCATTGTCACGACGCAGCAATTACCCCAGACTTAATGAAGAGGAAACCCGCATTGAAAGGCCGAAGAAAGAACAAGTACATAAGAGCAGGGAGACAAACAAAGCCTCATTTGACGAGTCGAGATCATTTATTCCTTTTCCAATCAGTCAGCTATTGACCTTCGCGGTAACCCTTGACCCCTGACACCTCCCTTGGTTTCGAACTTGTTGAAACTGCCGCTAATCAACCAGGTAAATATTACCCCATACCTGGGACATAAAACAATCAACAGGTGGGAGAGGGAGGGGGCGAGAGGGGGGGAAGAGATAGGGCGCTAGGCGACAGGCGAGATACACCCAGCGCAGGGAGTCACCTGCTCTCTTCACCTCACCTGGACTAAAACTGATTGATTGCTGTACATGACCCAAGACAGTAATGGATGAAGGAAGATCTCAGCTTTAATTACATACCGTTGTCACCTTTCAAGTACAAGTCATATAAGTATATAGGGACATTGTAGGGAAATTCCTGCTCTTTCAAATGAGTGGTCACACATTGGGATTTAATACAATGGACTTGTCATTTTTCGGGTATAATTAACGAAAGAATGCAGAGATACTGGTACAGTCTTTCTAATGAACGGTCACATGTGTACAGGGGTAACTTGTAACCATGTTTCAATCCTGGAATGTTTTGAGTCATTTAACTTAAGGCAGACATTTCTGCTTTGTTTGAACGCATGTATACCTTTTAAACGTATGTATCGCATGACAAGCTATTCTAAACTATTCATTGTAGGAACAACACGGTTTATATATATCAATGAAACCAAACTGGTGACATCATGTATTATTAAAACAAAAATGGCTGCTAGGTATTGTGCACGCTTGTTCTAACTTACACAAAACCTACTCCATTACCATTATATCCTTCCTATGGTCATCCATAATCATGAATGCTATCATTATATGACGTACTCTCAAACACCTTTCAGGAATAAATAATTAATATCGACAAGGATAACAACCAGTGGAACCAATTAACACCAAATACACCTTTAAATATTTAAATGAAAAGTAGAAATTAAGCTTTCATGTGTCTTATCTGAACACGTTTCAACTTGTGAGTATGTCACACAAATAATTTACAGAAATGAAGTATCATTATACCATTACGCATGTGCATGGATGTAGACAGACACGTACAAGTCTAGGTTATAATCAAGCAGACAATTTCGAAATCTTGAAACAGTGTGAACTTTGAACCTTATAAGAGGAACTTCAATTTATAAAAGTGAGTCATGATTTATTTAGAAAGCAAATGCAGATTTTATCACTGGGCAACCACAGGGGGGTGTTTTGCCCTGTACAGAGGTGATAAAACGTATAAAGGTTTCACTTGATCCTGGCCTAATAACATCAATGTAATTACAACTTTCCCCATGATGAGAATTTATGGCGTTTTAAAGGTACACTACCCCAACAGGGGGCGCCAGCTATGGGCTGGACAGGCACGAGGGGTGGCGGTGATGTAACGTGTATCCACGACTACCCTAATTGTACGTGTCCACCGTGAAACTGACCACGATGAATACACTGCACTGTTACGTCCTTACGTAACGGCGGACCGCTGGCTTTGATTTACTTCTTCTTTCAAGCTCCCAATCAGCACCACACCTAGGACGCGACATCAAACAGCACAGTAAGCATTGTGCATCCTTCTCAGCACGTCATACGTCGAAACAATTAGTGGACCATCTCTGTGATTAGCCGCAAATATCGTCGCAAATGGGTGAAAGATTCCCGCAGCGACGTTAAACTCAATATTCACTCACTCACTGTGATTAGCCACGCATTAGGAAGGTCTTAATATTTTCTACTATTATTACACATTTGGGTTAGACACGAAGGTAGATTTCTGTCATTAACTTACGTAATGGATTGAATTGTATGTAGGCCTACTCATTACGAAATAAACTAAAATTCATTAAGAGACATAGGAGAAAATGTCAGAATCGTAGTTCATCCATTAATACCAACTGACAACCTATAGAAAGACGATCTCTACCGTGATGTGGGGGGAATGTTGCTCAAATTTCATATATATATGAGATTCATATATGCTAGTTATAACATAAGGGGCAGGTTGTAGCACAGTGGTAGAACGTTGAACTTGAGAGCCAAAAGTCCAAGGTTCAAATCGTGTTCCATGAGATGGCATCAATGTCTGTGAAAGTTAGCATGTGTTGTCTGTCTCCATGGCAATGCAGTTAGCATGCATCCTTGGTCTGTCAGTACCAGCCGGTGTTCGCAGGTTTACTGCAACATTGACTGCTTTATGCATCTTATTGGTTTCATGGTGCCATAAACTTACAAGCTGTGATATAAGTGAAAGAAATTATTTATAAATATTTATTTATCAATTTAGATATTTATTTGAAATAAGTAATGCAACAACTAGCAATGTTAAATAACCTCTAGAAAATTAAGAGCATAACAATAGCAATTCTTTCTTAACGGACTCCATACATAAAAGTAACTTCACTAGTGACCACTGACAACGGTACATACGGTATCTCAAGCAAAAGGTTACTGGTGGAGATAAATGCGTCTTTATGACAAAGTCATATTCTCTCATGATAGCCGCGGTGACCTATGACACTGATTAATAGCCAGTTTTTGATTTATGTCTGGTCATGTAGCGACCTTCTTTTCAAAATGATTTCTTAGAATTATAAATAGCTGATGGACCAGGAGCCCTATCCAAAAACATATATTTATCCTGAAAATTTGAAGTTCGTTTTCTGGCGAAAATAACTAGTCTGGGCGCATGATCCTTTCAAAGGAAATGAGAAAATGAATCTTTAACAAGGATTCTCTCAAGTGGAAGACTGGTACCGGGGGAACAATGAGTAGACTTTACATCGTTTCCAAATTAGTGTCAGCATAATCACAATGGGCCAGGCAGTAGCAGATTAAGATGGAAGATTAAAATCTCATGTTGAAAAGGCGAGAGAGACAAAGTCCGCAGAAATAATTACAGACGGGTAGCCATGCTAACAAAGATACAGGGCATTCCCCTACACATCACCAGGGGCACTGATCCTATCATCAACACCCCTGTAATCGGGCCAGTCAAAGGGATGGTCACTGGAGGAACAAGGTAAAACTGGCCAGGCCATTGTTTTGGCAAGGGGTGTACAGGTATGCCAATCAGAGCCTGCCCTGAGGTGTAAATCTGATCAAGGGGAAATCGGATGGCTCTGGTCATCTCGTTAAACAAAGGCTTTTGTCCATGTGTGACAAACACGGGTCAGCTGACGGCGTAGTCCACACACCTGTGTGACCGACCGACCATGCCTCGCACGCAGTCTGCTCGTAACTGTACGTCACGTCCAAACATATCTGCTACAAGTTGAAGTAGTCAGGGTCAAGAACAGTGTGGCAGAAACCAAACACATTAAAATGACATTATATTATATTGACACTAGACACTGTATCATTGACATTATTTTTCTTAATGTAAGATGAGAATAAATAAAGTCGTTAATATATATCTTCTCACATGTATATTTTATAACCTGTTAATATACCAATTGTATTGTCATTGTACCAATTTAGAGTCAGTGTTCCTAATACCGTACACGCTTCTAATACCGTACACTTCCCTTAATGTTAATTTTCTCAGTTAGTAT
>JAUTBZ010147227.1:0-27012 GCA_032361785.1 Lepetodrilus galriftensis
TCTCTTAGTTGACACCCTAATTTCTCTTAGTTGACACCCTAATTTCTCTTAGTTGACACCCTAATTTCTCTTAGTTGGGGTTTGCAAACCTAATAAAAACAATGACTTAGCAGCTCCTAAAACATATTAAAATATTTAAAATAATTAAAACAACAAAAACGCGCGCGGGCGAACTTTTCAACGCTTTGCTAATTTTATATTCTGTTTTTCTGAAAAGTTTAAAATGAATTGTTGTTGTTTTTTTATTTTTTATTTTTCAAGGGGAAAAATTTAGAAGATATTGCGTGCTGAAACAGGACTTCATCTTGCCAAGACAAGAACCCTAATTTATTTTTAACCCTGAGTTTTCATTTTTTTATTTTGCCAAAAATGCTATAACTAAATTAACCCTGAAATAGCCAAATAATATCAAATTTATAACTTTGCTCCCTGAGATGTCATAAAAGGACATAGAGCGGCATAAATCTATTTTAGGTAAGATGGGTCAAAAAATGTTTTTCTAGCCTCTCAGCATGACTTTAAGAGCCATTAAACAGTGTTTAATATGTTCAATATATCCTCTATTTACATTACTGAATAATTTTAGCCTTCAGAACGAGAAATTCTCATTGATCAATTTTTCTAGCCTATTATAATGTCAGAAAGATTATTGGAGAATAGTATTGTGATGATGGAATTTATCGAAATGAAAATATAGACAACCACAGGTTGATTTTTAGAGAGGCTGATAATGCCTAGAAATAAGGGACATTTAAAAGTGTAATTTGGGGATTAATCTAATGTTTTAGACGTTTCACTGAAATTATGATATTAAGAGCCGTCAATTTTTATATATGACAGAAAATATAGGAAAATTAGAGTATGCTCAATTTTCAAAATTAATTTAGTATTTTCAGCTTGAGTGATAATGGAGTTCCATTCACTCTGTTAAGAAAATTTCTTTGCCAGGTCTCTCTAAAAGCTAAGTTTTGGAGCCTTTATTGTCTGGATTAAAATTTTGCGTAACATTCGTTAAACCATACAAGACAACAACCACCTTTGCTGATTTAGCAAGGATAGTTTTTCTGTGTAAATATTCCGTCTTCTTAATTAAAATTCGATTTTTATTGTTTTGATGAGTTTAGCATTCTTATTCACTATCGCCAGATCTCCCAAACCTTTACTTTACAATAGGACAATTCCATGAAACTTTCTAGTCTGTAACCAGCTAGAATAGGAAGCCTTCATCCTATGGGGTGGCGCCAACTCATAAGGTAATAATACGAAAAAATGCTCATAAAAAAATAGTAGGATAAAAGATATTATATTTCTATAAAATATTAATCGTTATCTTGCATCGCATCTTGCAGGGCAATAAGAACCAATTGTTTGATACTAATACCATGCTGAGTCGCAAAGATTTTAATCTTGATATGATCGCTTTCAGGCATATCAACAACAATTCTTTTTGTCTTTTTCTTAACCGGAACTTGGCTGACAGATTCAGGGGTTTGTTGTAAATTATTATTAGCCGCAAAGCTGCTTTCAGATGGATTCCGTGCGCTTCTGATAGCATGTAAAATAGATTTTCTTGCCATGCGGTTACCTGCACATTAAGTGACAAAATATTGTTTTTGTCATCAGTTTTAATCTGTGCCAATTTATTAAAATGGCTCTAAATACAGTACAGAGAAACTATTAAACAAATGTACATCAGTATTAATAAGAAATAATGGTGATATAAGGCTGTACAGCATTTTAAATGTACACAAATACAATGTAACTATAGTAATAATATGTGTCTTTACTATGCTGGTAGTGTAAATGAGTTCATTTATAATGTTGTTGCAATGTATCTAAGTCATTATAGCTTATGTATGTTGTAGTTATATAAAGTTAACAAATATTTAAAAATATAAATTGAAATAATTTATGAGGTGTTTTTACCTCAATAAAGGGAATGTTTTAAATAAAATTATCCTGAAATTCATGACCAGACAATAACAGATTGGTTTTCACTCTCCCGTTTGAACCAAAATATTTTTCTCAACCAGACCACTTCAGTCACAAGGTGTGGTTGAGGCGGATGTCTTGGCAATGGAAATATAATTTTTGGTTGGGTTACCTTTAAAGTCTTTTACGCCCTGATCGACAAGTTAGACCACAATCCTTTGTTGTCGTGCATTTATCTGATTTTGGTAATGGTCAAAAATTTAGCTTGTCTCAATTAAAATATACATCAGGGCTATTGTCCTGTCTTGACCTATTTTTCCTGAACGACACAATAAAAACTATATTTCTTCAGTAAGCAGATGTTGCATTTCGGAATTGAAACAGGTTTTTTTTTATACTAAGAGGTTATTATCTTGCTTATATTTATTTAAGGTAATAAGTGCGTAACTTTAGACATTTAGCACTGTAAGAAGGGCGGAAGGCAGCCAGAGGGCAAAAGAGCCAGCTGAAAGTTCAGCTATCTGGGTGACAGGAATATAATGGGATACAAATAATAATTACTATCTCCTTTGTTATAAGTGCCAGGGTTCCAAACGAGGATTAATTTGATTCATCATGACAGAAAATTCACAAACAACTGTAGCTGTTATTGGGTGTGGCTATTGGGGTAAAAACCTTGTCCGCGATTTTCATGGCCTTGGTGCCCTGGTTGCCGTTTCAGACCCCAATACACAAACCGCAGAAGACTTTGCAAAGCAATATAATGTCAAGGCTTTAAGTGTTGATGAGATTATGGCTGATGACACAATTTCCGGGATTGTGATTGCAGCGCCAGCTGAGGTTCATGCTGATATTGCCCTTAAAGGGTTTGCAGCAGGCAAGCATGTTTATGTTGAAAAACCAATTGCCCTTGATATTGCAGATGCACAAAAAATGATTGATGCCTCAGATAAAGCAGGTAAGATCCTTATGGTTGGTCACTTGTTGCAATATCATCCTATTTTTCTCAAACTTAAAGAAATTGTTAGAAATGGGGATCTTGGCAAGGTTCGTTATATTTATTCCCGCCGCCTTAGCCTGGGTAAATTACGCACAGAAGAAAATGTACTTTGGAGTTTTGCCCCTCATGATATTTCAATGATTCTGGCTCTGTCTGGTGAAGAGCCAGATAAAATCCAGGGCAGCGCAGCTTGCATCCTACAAGATAATATTAGCGATTTTGCCTCAATCCATATGAGTTTCCCTTGTGGCATTAAAGCTCATATTGATACGTCCTGGCTGAACCCTTTTAAAGAACAGCGCCTTGTTGTTGTTGGTGATAAGGCACAGGCTGAATTTTGGGACAGTGCCCCTGAATGGGAGCAAAAATTACGGGTTTACAAACATAAGGCGGGTATTACAGACGGGGTTCCTTTTATTGATAAGGATGAAGAGCCTGAACTGGTTAAGGTTGAACCTGGCAATCCGCTGGTTAATGAATGTCAGCATTTTTTGCGTTTTATGCAGAATAATGAAACTCCTTTCACTGATGGCCGTGAAGCCTTGGCTGTGTTAAAAGTATTGCAGGCTGGTGATGCAGCATCGGAGACACGTAATGGCTAGTGACAAAACTTATAAAGTCCATGACAGTGCCTATATTGACGAAGGCTGCGAAATTGGTGAAGGCACAGCCATCTGGCATTTTTGTCATATTATCAGCGGTACCAAAATTGGTAAAAATTGCTCTTTTGGCCAGAATGTTATGGTTGGTCCTGATGTCAGTGTTGGGGATGGTTGTAAAATTCAGAATAATGTCAGCCTCTATAAAGGGGTGAATTTGGCTGATAATGTTTTTTGTGGTCCTTCTTGTGTTTTTACCAATGTTCTGACGCCGCGTGCTGGCGTTGAACGCAAAGATGAATATGCAGATACGCCTGTTGGCAAGGGGGCAACAATTGGTGCCAATGCGACTATTGTTTGTGGTCATAGTCTCGGAGAATATTGCACGATTGGTGCAGGTGCTGTTGTAACAAAAGATGTTCTGCCTTACGCTCTTATGGTTGGTGTACCAGCCCGCCAAATAGGGTGGGTAAGCCGTAGTGGTGACTTGTTAGGAAAAGATTTCACCTGTCCGCGGACAGGTGAAAAATATCAGGAAATTGATGGCAAACTGTCTTTGGTTAAAGATAAAGAGCAAAGCTAATAAAAGAACGGCGGTGCCTTTTAAACAGCCTTGTCAATTTAGACTTGGTCTTGAACGTATAATACAAAGAAAAAGAAATAGATTTTATGGAAAATATTGCCTTTATCGACCTTGCTGCCCAACAAAAATTTCTAGGTAACCGTATTGAGGATGCTGTTAAAAACGTACTTTCTCATGGCCGTTATATCATGGGACCTGAAGTTGCAACATTTGAAGCCCAGCTTTGTGAGTTTGCTGAAACGGATCATGCTGTTGGCTGTTCTAATGGTACAGATGCTATTACACTGCCCTTAATGGCTTATGGCATTGGGGCAGGGGATGCTGTTTTTGCACCAAGCTTTACTTTTGCAGCAACGGCTGAAGTCATTGCTTTGCGTGGCGCTTCTCCTGTTTTTGTTGATGTTTACCCTGAGACCTACAATATTGATATTGACCACCTGAAAACAGCGATTGCTGAAGTGAAAGCTGCCGGAAAACTCAGGCCAAAAGCCATTATTGCTGTTGACCTGTTTGGTCAGATTGCGGATTATCCTGCCCTTAAAGAAATTGCTGATGCTGAAGGTATGAAGCTTATTTCAGATGCCGCGCAAGGTTATGGCTCAACATTGAACGGTAAGCAAGCCTGTGAATGGGTTGACGCCCAAACCACCAGCTTTTTCCCGGCCAAGCCGCTTGGCTGTTATGGCGATGGTGGTGCAACATTAACCAATGATCATGAACTGGCTGATATTATGCGTTCTATTCGTGTTCATGGTAAGGGGAGCGATAAATATGATAATGTTCGCGTTGGTCTCAATGCCCGTCTTGATACAATCCAGGCTGCTATTCTCATTGAAAAACTAGCTATTTTTGCTGATGAAATCGCCAAGCGTAACAAGTTAGCGAACAAATATAATGCTGCCTTTAAAGGTATTTTAGGGGTGCCTGCTGTGATTGCTGGCGGCCTGTCTACCTGGGCACAATATACACTGGTCTCAAGCCATCGTGATGTTGTTATGGCAAAGCTGAAGGAAAAGAATGTGCCTTCAGTGGTTTATTATGCCAAGCCACTGCACCAGCAAACAGCTTATAAAAATTATCCTGTTGGGGGCGAGCACCTGCCTGTCACTGATCGTCTCGCTAATGAAGTCTTTTCTTTGCCAATGCATCCTTATATGGCAGAAGATGTTCAAGACTATATTATTGAAAGTGTTAAAGATTCTGTTGCTGCTTCTTAAAAGTAGGACAAAGCATAATACTTCTAAAAATGTATAAAGGTTTAAAGTTTCATGAGTAGCTCGCCATTAAAAAATTTAAGTGCCGAATTTGTAAAAAAGATGGAAAACAAAACGGCTGTTATTGCAGTGATCGGCCTTGGTTATGTAGGGCTACCCCTCATTATGGGCTATCATGGCTTTGGCTATCCTGTTATGGGCGTTGATATTGACCAAAGCAAAATAGATAGCTTACACAAGGGGCAAAGTTATATTGGTCATATTCATGATGAAGGCATTCAAAAAATGCTGGATGAAGGCTCTTTTAATTGTACCACTGATTTTTCAGAACTGAAAAAAGCAGATGCCATCTTGATCTGTGTGCCAACCCCTCTGACAAAGCAGCGTGAACCTGATATCAGTTATGTAACAGACACCACTGCAATGATTGCGCCGCATTTGCAGCCTGGTCAGATTGTTGTGCTGGAATCCACCACCTATCCAGGGACAACCCGTGAAGTCATGCAGCCTATTTTAGAGCAAGGCAGCGGCTTGAAAGGGGACGTTGACTTTGTTGTTGCCTATTCTCCAGAACGGGAAGATCCAGGCAACCAGGATTTTGAAACCACCACAATCTCTAAAGTGGTGGGCGCTGGTAATAAAGAAGGTCTAGATATGATTATCAGCCTTTATAAACCGCTTGTACCCAATGTTATTCCTGTATCCAGCCCGGAAACAGCTGAGGCCGTAAAACTCACTGAAAATATTTTTCGCGCCGTTAATATTGCGCTTGTTAATGAACTCAAGCTTATCTATTCCGAAATGGATATTGATGTCTGGGAGGTGATTGATGCTGCGGCCACAAAACCATTTGGCTTTATGCCGTTTTATCCAGGCCCTGGCCTCGGTGGTCACTGCATTCCAATTGACCCGTTTTACCTGACTTGGAAAGCCCGTGAAAATGGCCGCCATACCCGCTTTATTGAGCTGGCTGGTGAGATTAATGAAAATATGCCAAATCATGTCATTATCAAATTGGCTGTTGCGTTAAGCCAAAGACAGAAAAAAGCATTAAATGGTGCTAAAGTTCTTGTTATAGGGATTGCCTATAAAGAAGATGTTGATGATATGCGCGAAAGTCCTTCACTGGAATTAATGGAAATTCTTATGGGACATGGCACAGATGTTGATTATTATGATCCTTTTATTCCTATCATCCCGCCAACCCGTGAGCATGCGGAATTTACAGGGATTAAAAGTATTGCTTGGTCCAATGATAAGATTGCCAGTTATGATGCAATTTTAATTGCAACCAAACATTCTTCGATTGATTATGAAGAAATGACCAAACACGCCAAATTGGTCATGGATACGCGCAATGCCAGCAAAAATTTTCCTGATGATTTAAAGAAAAAGGTTGTTAAAGGATAATAAGATTATCCTATAATAACGGCCTTAAATAATGGTTGTACTCTATGTCATAAAACCATTAATATCCGTAAAATTTTAAAACAGGAACTATCAGAGTGTTAGGGGAGATTGATTGCCTCAAGGATGTAGATATATTCCTGTTACCTGGACATAAAGATACAGAATATGACAAATATGCAAGCCATCCATCCTTTTATTCTCTCTGGTGGTTCTGGAACACGACTTTGGCCGCTCTCTCGGCAGGCCTATCCAAAACAATTTTTACCGCTTATTGGTGATGGTAGCTTACTACAACAAAGCTGCCACCGTGTTAAAGCAGACCTGTTCAAGACCCCGACTATTTTGTGTAATAACGATCACAGGTTTTTGGTGGCTGAACAAATGACCGAGATTGGTCTTCAAGACTGCATGATTGTATTAGAGCCAGCCAGCCGAAATACAGCACCTGCGGCACTTATGTCCGCCCTGGTTGCCGCACGTCATGGCAAGGATAGTCTTGTTTTGCTGATGCCGTCTGACCACGTTATCAAAAATGAAGAAGCCTTTCAAAAAACTATCATTGATGCAGTGCCAAGCGCTGTAGCTGGTCATCTTGTAACCTTTGGTATTCGCCCTGATAGTCCTGAAACAGGGTATGGCTATATTGAAACGAAAGCTGGTCAAGACACCATGCTTGATGTCGTGCGCTTTGTTGAAAAGCCAAACCTTGAAACCGCGCAAAAATACCTTGATACAGGGCATTTTTACTGGAATGCAGGGATTTTCCTTTATACCGCTGAAGCCATGATTAGCGCGTTTGAAAATCATGCGCCTGATATGCTTGTTTATTGCCAAGACGCTTTGGATAAAGCGGTACAAGACCTTGATTTTTTGCGGCTTGATAAAGCGGCTTATGAGCGCTGTGATAATATTTCCCTGGATTATGCCATCATGGAAAGACAGGACAATATTTGCTGCCGTCCCCTTGAAAGTGACTGGAGCGACTTAGGTGCCTGGCCTGCGCTTTGGGATATTGAAGACAAGGATAAAAATGGTAATGTTGCCCATGGTGACAATCTGCTATTTGATACCACAGACAGCTATATTCATAGCACTGATGGCATTGTTCTTTCTGTGATTGGTATGCATGATATTGTTGCTGTTGCCACCAAGGATGCAATTTTAATCGCCCCCAAAAACCGGGCACAAGATGTCAAGATGGTGGTTGAAAAACTGCGTGAGGATCAGCGTAACGAGCATATTTATCATACCCGTGTTTACCGTCCCTGGGGGTGGTATGAAGGCCTTGGGGAAGGCAAACGCTTTCAGGTCAAATGCTTGTCTGTACGGCCAGGGGCACAGCTTTCTTTACAAAGTCATTATCACCGCGCTGAACATTGGGTGGTGGTTTCTGGCACTGTTGAGGTTCAGGTTAATAATAAGACCAGCTTACTGACTGAAAACGAGTCCACCTATATTCCGATTGGCGCCCAGCACCGTCTTGGCAATCCGGGTAAGGTACCTGCTTTATTAGTTGAAGTGCAATCAGGTCCCTATCTTGGTGAAGACGATATTGTGCGTTATGCCGATGACTTTAACCGTGAACATGAAGCGGGATAAATGCCAATAAAGGCGTCTAGAGTAAAATGCCTTTAAAATAGGATCATTTTTTGCTCCAAAGTCCTTATTGGTTGCATACTTTAACCAGATAAGTCGGTTCAACTTATCTTGGTTATGCTGTAGAGCGAGGCCAGATGACCGAACCTGCTTGCAGGTTGCTCTGGTATAAAATATTACAAAAAAAATGGGAACCCGCTAAGGCTCCCATTATATTTTATATATTTATTTCTATTTATGGAACTCAGGATAGGCTTCCAGACCAATTTCTGCCTGATCCAGTCCCATAATTTCCTCTTCCTGTGTTGGTCGCAGCCCCACAGTATATTTCAGAACCAGCCAGACGATAGAACTGGTCACAATTGTAAAAATTGCAATAGAAATAATACCAATAAGCTGGGTCACAATGTTGGCATCAGGATTTGTGAACACAACAGCAATTGTTCCCCAAATACCAGAAATCAAATGCACAGGAATCGCACCAACAACATCATCAATTTTCATATTATCAATTAGTGGCACCAGGAACACCACAATCAAACCGCCAACAGCGCCAATGCCAATAGCAGCAATAGGTGAAGGGGTTAAAGGTTCAGCTGTAATCGCAACAAGACCAGCCAAAGCGCCGTTTAGGGCAAAGGTCAGGTCAACCTTTTTATACATGATCTGGTTTAAAATCATCGCAGCCATAACGCCAGCAGCCGCAGCCAGATTGGTATTCATAAAGATTTTTGAAACAGATGATGCATCTGCCAAAGTTCCCATAGCCAGCTGAGAACCACCATTAAAGCCAAACCAGCCAAGCCAAAGAATAAAGGTACCCAATGTAACCAAAGGCATATTAGAACCAGGAATAGCACGCACTTCGCCGTTTGGACCATATTTACCATGACGCGCACCAATAATAATCGCGCCTGTCAAAGCTGCCCAGCCACCAACACTATGCACAAGAGTTGAACCAGCAAAATCAAGGAAGCCCATTTTATCAAGCCAGCCTGTACCCCATTTCCAGGAGCCAGTGATAGGGTAAAGAATACCTGTCAGAATGGCTGTAAAAATCAGAAACGGCCAAATTTTAACACGTTCAGCAACCGTACCAGAAACGATAGAAGCTGTTGTCGCGCAAAAGACCATCTGGAAAAACCAGTCAGACGCTGCTGCATAGTCACCAGAATCTTTGGCAGGATCAGGAATAGATTTTGGTGTAAAGCTACCAAAATAACCGCCATTTACGCCATCATACATGACATTATAGCCAACAACCCAAAACATCAGGCCAGCAATGGCATAAAGAGCGATATTTTTCGTACATTGCATGGATACGTTTTTAGAACGCACCATACCGGCTTCCAGCATGGCAAAGCCTGCGGCCATCCACATAACCAGAAAACCACCAATCAAAAACAGCAAGGTATTGAGAACATATTTTGCCTCACCTGATGTCTTGGTCATTTCTGCTGCGGATGCACTACTTGATAATGCGACCACAAGAGCCCCCGAGGCCACAAGAGCAAGCCCCCCATAGGTATATTTTTTTGTTATTTTATCAAACACGTTACTTCCTTTACGAATGTTTGTTTCATTTCAAGAGTACTGCCAGCCCTTCACAGGCTCTTTTTATAGTGTTCAAGTCTTCACGCCAGTTGCTTTTTATAGCGTTCCAAAGCCACTTAAGGCTTTTCCTCGCAATAGCTCGGGCGCACGCTTGTGCTTGTCCTCGCTATGCTCGGTTTGAGTGCCTCCATCTCAGTTTTCTAAATGCCCCAATTAAACTTGAGACAAGGTGTTGCTTTTTAACGTTCCAAAGCCACTTAAGGCTTTTCCTCGCAATAGCTCGGGCGCACACTTGTGCTTGTCCTTGCTACGCTCGGTTTGAGTGCCTCCGTCCCTTAGGGCGAAGCCATGCAGCTTTCAGTCCTAAAAAACAGAAGCCTATAAGGCTTCTGCATCCTTTTCTTCTGTTCTGATCCGAATTGTTGACTCGATATTAGAAACAAAGACCTTGCCATCGCCAATCTGGCCTGTCTTTGCAGTGGTCACAATAGCCTCAACGACCTTGTCAACCATGTCTGCTGTGGTCACGATATCAATCTTGATTTTTGGCAGAAAATTAACCGCATATTCAGCGCCGCGATAAATTTCTGTATGCCCTTTTTGCCGACCATATCCCTTGACTTCAGAAACAGTCATACCGTCAATACCGGCTTCTGTCAGTGCTTCACGCACTTCATCAAGTTTAAAGGGCTTGATAATTGCTGTAATCATTTTCATATTAATATCTTTCCTTGTTTAACTTTCATTATGTTCAATTTCCAGTGTTCCCAATCCATCCCGGAACAAGCTCTTGCTGTTTAAATCTTGCCCTTACCTTGCTATTTCCTGCCTGCGTCCTTACCCTTCAAGACAGTTTTAAAAACTCATACAGACGCTTTCATGCTGTCCAATATCCCATTCAGTTCTGGCAAACAGGATCCGCAATTTGTACCAGCCTGTAAAATCTCTCCAATTTGTTTGGTTGAGGTAATATTATGCTCCCTAATCGCGACGCGAATGGTCTTCTCACCAATATCAAAGCAAGAACAAACAATGCGTCCCCGATCCTCTTCGGCCACAGGGGACAAGCCGCTTAAAAGCGCCTTACGTTCAATTTTAGTTAAGCTATCTTTTTGGAAAAGAGAGACCAGCCAATCCATTGCCGGCATTTTTGCGGATTCATTAATAAAGACACAGCTCTCAATTTGATCGCCAACCATACGGGCGCCGCGATATTTTTTGGCTTCACAATCAAAATATTCAATCCAGTTTACATCACTGCTTTTGCTGCACAGCATCTTGCGGGCACTGTTTGCCCAATTGTCTGCCATCATGTCCCCGGCAATATGATAACGCCAGACCCCTCTGGCACGGGAACGCACCCAATATTGAGGGTTGGTCAACCGCAACTGCCTGCGAGACAAAATAAAGCCATACCATTCGGGATCATACGCTGTAATATTGGCAACGTAATGCTTGAAATCTGGCTGTCCTGAGACAGGATCTGTTACAGCATGTACTAGAGTGCCAACCCGCGCCTGGGCAGAAAAATGATCATTCCAATGCATTGGTACAAACAGACAGCCCTTTTTTTGATCAGGACTCACAACAACGCGGACAATAATCTGACCATAAGGACTGGACACTTTGGCAAGTCCGCCATCCCTTATTTTATAAGGGCTGCAATCATCAGGATGGATCTCGACAAAAGGCTCAACAATATGAGAAGAGAGACGCGGTGACATCCCTGTGCGGGTCATGGTGTGCCACTGGTCGCGCACCCGCCCTGTATTGAGAATAAAAGGAAAATCCTGACTTGTCCTTGTGTTTGGACTGCGGGGCTTGACCGTTATAAAATGGGCTTTTTGGTCTGGTGTATAATAGCGGCCATCAGAAAAAAGACGTTTTGTCCCTTTGGGACTAAAGGGTGTGACTGGCCACTGGATCGGTGCCAAATCATCATATTCAGCATCAGAAAGATGTGCCAACTCACTAATATCAAAAGCCCGGTCGCCATTATTGCCAAAACCGGAAAGTGCCGCATGTTCACGGAAAATTTCTGCCGGCTTTTGATAGGGAAAAGCCTCTTCAAATCCCATATAACGGGCAACATCACTAATAATCTGCCAGTCAGGACGTGCCAGGCCGGGGATTGGCAGAAAAGACCGCTGGCGGGTAATGCAGCGCTCTGAATTTGTCAGGGTACCATTACGCTCTCCCCAGGTCAGGGCTGGTAGTTTAATCCGCGCCAAATCAACCGTATCTGTATTGCGCACGCAATCACTCACCACAACAAGGGAGCATTTTTCAAGGGCTTTGCGTACCCTGTTTGCTTCTGGCATCGAAACCACCGGATTGGTTCCCATAATCCAGACAGCACGGATTTTTCCGCTTTCTACTTTCTCAAAGAGCTCAACAGCCTTGGCGCCCTGTTTTGAGGCAATATGCGGACTGTTCCAGAACCTTTGTACAAGGTGGCCATGTTTGGCATTATCAATTTCCATATGGGCTGCAAGCATTGTTGCCAGACCGCCAACTTCCCGTCCGCCCATAGCATTTGGCTGACCCGTCAGCGAAAACACGCCCATACCGGGACGGCCAATGCGCCCAGTCAATAAATGACAATTAATCAGGGCATTGCCATTATCAGTGCCGCTTTGCGACTGGTTTATCCCTTGTGAAAACAGCGAAACAACACGCTCTGTACGCGAAAACTGGTGGTAAAATTTGAGCACATCTTGCTCATCAAGCTGGCATTTTTGCGCCACCACTTTAGCAGAAGCCGCGCTTTTTTGAGCCGCTGCCAAAGCACTTTCAAGCCCTGTGGTAAAATTTTCTGTAAACAGGATATTGCGCTCGCTATCAGCATCAAGATAGGCCAGCAAACCATTAAGTAAAATAGAATCTGTTCCGGGCGCAAGGTCAAGATGAAGATCAGCAATGCTGGCTGTCTGGGTTTTGCGCGGATCCAGTAAAACAATGAAAAGGTCTGGATTATCTTTTTTTGCTTTAACAATACGCTGATAAATAACAGGATGACACCATGCGGTATTGCTGCCAACCAGAACAATCATGCGGGCGCGTTCAATATCCTCATAACATCCAGGCACAAGGTCTTCCCCAAAGGCGCGTTTATGCGCCATAACAGGAGAAGACATACAAAGCCGTGAATTGGTGTCAATATTGGCGCTCCCAATAAAGCCTTTCATCAGCTTGTTAGCGACATAATAATCTTCTGTAAGCAGCTGACCTGAAACATAAAAGGCAACAGCATCAGAACCATATTTTGCAGCAATTTTACCAAATTCGCCGGCCACTGTGCGCAAGGCCTGTTCCCAGCTGACCTGTACCGTATCAATTTCAGGATAAAGCAAACGGTCTTCATGATAGACTGTTTCTGCCAGCGCCGTTCCTTTAGAACATAAACGTCCATAATTTGCAGGATGTTCTTTATCACCCCGTACCGTAACAACACCATTATCTTCAACTTTAGCCAGCACACCGCAACCCACCCCACAATAGGGGCAGCTTGCTTTAACAAAATCGTTTCCTGTGCTTTGTGCCATCAGTACACATGACTTTCATTGTTGACGATCATTATAGCTCTACAGAAACGATACCGTTCTCAACTTTAACGCTATAGGTCTTGGCTTGTCCTTCATCAGGTGCAACAGCTTTGCCTGTATCAAGTTCCATAACCCAGTTATGTAATGGGCAAGTAATACGGCAACCATGAACAATACCTTCAGACAATGGCCCGCCTTCGTGAGGGCATTTATTATCCAGAGCATAAACCTCGTCCTTTTCAGTGCGAAACAAAGCAATGTCCCCTTCTTTACGCCGCACAATGCGCGATCCCAAAACAGGAATCTCGTCCTTGTTGCCAACTTCGATCCAATGTCCCATTATACTTTGTCCAGTTCTTTGATGGGGAGAAATTCTTGTCGCAAATCCTCTTGCTCAGCCCGTTCTTTCCAGGGGTCAATCTGAGCGGATTTTTGAGAAATAAGGAAACGTTCATAAAGCACTTTACGGATTTTTTCATTTTCCAAGGCTTCCTTGACATAAGGCAGCCCCATACGTTCAACCCAGGGGGCAGTCCGCTCCAGATAATGCGCTTCTTCACGGTATTTTTGGATAAAGGCACCACTATATTCCAGCACTTCTGCTTCGGTCTGCACTTTACAGAGGAAATCAGTGATCCGCACTGTAATGCCGCCATTGCCGCCGACATGCAGTTCATAACCACTATCGACACAAATCACACCAAAGTCCTTGATTGTGGCTTCAGAACAATTTCTTGGACAACCAGATACAGCCATTTTAAATTTATGCGGCATCCAGGAACCCCATGTCAGCTCTTCAAGCTTGACGCCAAGCCCTGTACTATCCTGGGTACCAAACCGGCACCAATTTGAGCCGGCGCATGTTTTCACCGTGCGCAAAGCCTTGCCATAAGCATGACCGGAAACAAAGCCGGCCTTGGACAAATCAGCCCACATTGCTGGCAGGTCTTGCTTTTTAACACCAAACAGGTCAATGCGCTGCCCGCCTGTGGCTTTCATTTCCGGGACATTATATTTATCAGAGACCTCTGCCAAAGTGCGCAGGTCATCGGCGGTACACAAACCGCCAAACATACGGGGCACAACACTATAGGTGCCATCTTTTTGAATATTGCCATGGGCGCGCTCATTGATAAAACGGGACTGGGCATCATCAGCATAGTCTTCTGGCCAGGCGCAGAGCAGATAATAGTTCAAGGCAGGACGGCAAGAAGCGCAGCCATCCGGGGTTTTCCAGTCGAGAAACTTCATCACATCCGGAATGGTTTTAAGGTGATTACTGACAATAGCGCCGCGTACCCAGTCATGGGAATGGTCTGTGCATTTACACATCCCTTTTTCACTTGGGCTTTCAGAATAGTCACTGCCTAAAGTGAACTGCAAAATCTGTTCAACCAGACCGGTGCAGGTTCCGCAAGAAGAAGACGCCTTGGTATGGGCGCGCACATCATCAACAGTAAACAAGCCTTTTTCCGTGATGGCATGAACAATATCACCTTTTGTGACACCATTACAGCCGCAAACCTCAATGGCATCATCCATCATGGAAACATCAACGCCGTGGCCATCCTGGCTGGAGCCAAAGCCCTGACCAAAAATAAGGGTACGGCGCATTTCTGAAACATCAGAATTTTCCCGCATCAGCTGGAAATACCAGGCACCATCCATGGTGTCACCATAGAGGACAGAGCCAATAATTTTGTTGTCCTTCAGGACAATTTTCTTGTAAACGCCGCTACGTTCATCCTGAAAGACTATTTCTTCTGTTGTGTCATCACCAGTAAAGTCACCGGCAGAAAACAAATCAATGCCTGTCACCTTGAGTTTTGTTGAGGTTACGCTGCCTTTATAAGCCGCAAAAGCACGCTGCGCCAAATGGTTGGCGCACACTTTAGCCTGCTCAAACAAAGGCGCCACCAGACCGTAAGCAATGCCGCGATGCTGGGCACATTCGCCAATAGCATAAATACCCGGCGCAAAGGTTTGCATGGTATCATCCACCACAATACCGCGCTCACAATGGATGCCAGCCTTTTTTGCCAGCTCTGTATTGGGCACAATACCCACAGCCATCACCAGCAAGTCAGCATCCAGCCTTGTGCCATCGGCCAGTTTTACTGTCTCAATACGTTTGTCACCAAGAATGGCTTCTGTCTGCGCGCCCATCAGAAAGGTCATGCCCTTTTCTTCCAGGGACTTACGCAACATATCACCGGATGGATGATCCATCTGGCGTTCCATCAAGGTATCCATCAAATGAATAACGGTTACATTCATACCGTTTTTCATCAGGCCATTGGCCGCTTCAAGACCAAGCAGGCCGCCACCAATCACAACAGCATTCTTGTATTTTTTGGACGCTGCCAGCATCGCATCAACATCGGCAATATCACGAAAGGCAATAACCCCTTCCAGATCCTTGCCAGGCAAAGGCAACATAAAAGGTTTTGATCCTGTTGCAATCAACAAGCGGTCAAAAGAGGCTTCTGTGCCATCTTCGGTAATTACAACCTTACGGTCACGGCGAATTTCAGCAACCCGTTTGCCCTCTCCGTGGTGCAGGGTAATATTATGCTCTTTATACCAGTCTTTGGTATTGAGCATAATATCATCAACCGTTTGTTCCCCAGCCAGAACAGGTGAAAGCAAAATGCGGTTATAATTGCCATACGGCTCATCACCAAAAACAGTGATATCATAAAAATCAGGCGTCAGTTCCAGAAGATCCTCGACCGTCCTGATACCTGCCATACCATTGCCAATGACAACGAGTTTTTGTTTCATGAATTGGGTCCGGAAATAAAGAAAAATAAAGGGGCGTTACCCTAATATTAGACTTATGTAATATTTTGTAAATTGCCATATATTACTAAATTACTAGCAAAAATTACATTATATTACCTTTGGTGTTTATGTGTTATGTGAGACGATCTACTACTGGTAAGGTTAACATAACTTAAGTCTAACCAAATATTACGCAAACCATATATAATGTTGGCCATGTTTATATTTAAAAAATAAGTAATATTTACTGTATTTATCCCTATACCACTGCTATATAAAGCAACAAATACATGCTTTATAAGGTCAGTAAGGAATTAGCCTGTCCTTTCGTTACGACAGATGCTTAAGGACAGGAACACAGACATATCATGCGTAATTACCCGTTAGAACAAAGTCAAAATTCCGATCAAAGTCTGGATCTCTTTAGTCTTCATGAAATTTTTAGAGCGGTCTGGAAGCGCAAACTCTCTTTTCTTTTGCCTTTGGTTCTTTTATTAGGGGGACTCTGGTCTTTCCAGACCCTCATTCCGGCAAAATATACAGCAACAGCCCGTCTCTTCATTGATCCTATTGGTCTTGATATTACCCGAAAGGACATCACGCCCCATAGCCGAACCTTTAGCGGCAACTCTGAATTTGTTGAAAGTAAAATGAGGATTGTTACCTCTGACGAGATTTTAAGCATGGTTGTCAAACAACTTGACCTTGAGAAGGACAAGGAATTTGGCCTGGAAAAAGCAAATCTTTTACAAAAAATTCCAGTCATTGGCACCTTTTTGATAAACCTTAAAGCCAAACTCTCTTCTGGTAACAAGACAGCTGGCACGATAACACCGCCTTATGAACGCGCTTTGCTCAAATTACGCAATGTTGTGAAAACCCATAAGAATAAGGGAAGCTATGTTATTGATATTTTTGTGAAAACAAAGACAGGCGCAAAATCTGCCAAAATTGCTAATGCCATTGTCAATAGCTACATCTCTTCACAAAAAGAAATGCGTGAAGATTCCGCCAACAGAACATCTACAACACTCATGAAACAGCTGGATCTCTTTAAGAAACGGCTGACAGCCGCAGAAAATGCTGTTGAACGCTATAAAGCCAAGCATAACATCGTCAATGTCCGCGGCAACCTTTTTAGTGAACGTCAATTGACCGAAATGGGACGGGAACTCACCAAAACACAAGCCGCCCGCGTTCTCAGTGAACAAAAATATCAGCAATACAAGACCATGCAAGCCAAGCCTGTTTCTCTGGAATCCTTGCGTGAAGTCACTGGCTCCAGAATGGTTAGACAGCTCCGAACCCGTTTATTACAAGTGCAGCAACGCAAAGCTGAACTGTCACAAACCTTGCTGCCATCTCACCCAAGCTATATGTCCGTTGACAAGCAACTTACCAAGGTCAAACAGGTTATTTCCCAAGAAATAAAAAGAATTGTCCAGTCTGCAAAACATGAATTTGAACGCCTCAAAGGCACTGAAAACAGCCTTAAAAACAAAATGGCAGCCATCAAAAAACGTATGGTGAATTTAAACCTTGCAAGCGTGAAATTACGAGAGCTGGAACGGGATGTTGAGGTCAGCCGCCTGGTTTATAAAACCAATATGATCCGCGCCCGTGAAATTAGGGAACAGGTCAGGGTAAACACTTCTAATTCCCGCGTTATTTCACCGGCTTTAACACCAACAAAGTCTGGTCGCAGGCTACTGCCCCTTTTGCTTATTACCGGGCTTGTGGGAACGATTTTAGGTGTTTTATTTGCCTTTATGCGGGAGCGCCTTTCTGGTTATATCAGTTCAGTAAGAGAATTACGCGCAATCTCTGGTCTTCCAGTGATTAAAGAACTGCCTTATCACAAAAGCAGTCTTTTTTCCTGGATGAGAAGTTCTGGTAATAGCAAACGTCTTTTTCGTAAACAAGATGGTTTGGTCAAACAAAAAGCATTGCAAAAGCTCGTCAGTAAAACCTTGCATTCCCCAGAAATCATGTCTTCTTCGCAAATTCGCGATTTACTCTATAGCTACCGCGATACCAAAGGACTGCAAACCCTTTTTGTGGTTTCTTCCGGACAAAAAAGAGAAAAAGGGACTGTCACTCTGGATCTTGCCATTGCCGCTTCTATGGCAGGAGACCGGGTTCTTTTGGTGGATGCTGATGTCACCGAAGGGAGTTTTAGCCGAGATCTTGCCGGTTCTGTAACAACAGGTCTAAAAGCGGTGATAAGCGGTGATACGCCTTTGTCAGAAGCTGTGATTGAAGGCTATAGTGAAACTTTAAAAATTCTGCCTGTCGAGCAAAACGGTATTCTCGCCAATAGCGTCAATAGCCGTTCTATCAAAAAATATATTTTAGACCAGGCTCAAGACTATGACTTGATTATTTTTGATGGCGGGGTCACAGGGATTAATATCCATGCCCATAGCTTTGCTGAAATATCTGATGATATTATCTTTGTAGCCCGTGAGAGTGTGACCCCTATTGAGCCCTTTAAGAATATTTTGCAAAATATGCGCCCCTATACGGATAAAATCAGGGGTACAGTATTTTACAACAGCTAAGGACACCCGCAAAAATAACCGCTCTATGTGGCTTGCCCTTTTGCC
Organism: Lepetodrilus galriftensis; assembly: GCA_032361785.1. NCBI lineage: Eukaryota > Metazoa > Mollusca > Gastropoda > Lepetellida > Lepetodrilidae > Lepetodrilus > Lepetodrilus galriftensis. The sequence goes on from JAUTBZ010147227.1 coordinate 18,824, forward strand.
TGTCAGTGTCGCTCCTAAAATAGTTACATAGTAATGCATAGTGTGAGCAACTATTCTTTAGAAAATTCTTTAATTTCTGTACTTGGCACATAACCAGATACCAACTTTTCCAAGGTTTGATAAAGCCCTTCAATATCATTACTCTGGATAATATTATCCAATTTTTCTATATGCACGCTCAGGTCATCCATCCCGATAAAAGGTTCTTTATTTTTTTGAATTCTGGGATGCTTTGTCCTTTCAGAGGTCGCTTCGATCAACAGTTCCTCATAAAGCTTTTCTCCTGGCCTTAGTCCGGTAAAGACAATCTCAATATCGCCTTCCAGGTTCCCTTCATTGCGCACATCACATCCCATCAAGCGGATCATTGTTGTTGCAAGATCCAAAATCTTGACAGGCTGCCCCATATCAAGAATGTAAACCTCTCCGCCCTTGGCCATGGCACCAGCCTGAATAACCAGTTCAGCAGCTTCAGGAATAGACATAAAAAACCGGACAATTTTAGGATCTGTCACAGTAACAGGGCCACCTTCGGAAATTTGCTGCCGAAATTTTTGTACAACTGACCCAGAAGAATCCAGTACATTGCCAAAACGCACCATTGTAAAGATTGTGCGCCCCGCTCGGCGATTTTTTTCACTCAAGGCCTGAAGATACATTTCAGCCAGTCTTTTGGTGGCCCCCATCACATTTGTTGGCCGTACTGCCTTGTCTGTTGAAATCAGGACAAAACGTTCAACCCCTGTTTCCAGGGCAATATCTGCAATTGTCTTTGTGCCCCATACATTATTCAAGATACCAATCATAGGATTGGATTCAACCAACGGCACATGTTTGTAAGCGGCTGCATGAAAGATCGTATGAACCTGGTACTTTTCCAGTTTAATCCGAACCCTGTGCGCATCCATAACGGAGCCAATAATCGCAATAATCTCAATATTCTTATAAACCTCCCTAAAATCGGGATGTTCTTGCATCAAATTCTCCCTATAAGCGAGAATTTCCTGTTCTATCAAGTAAAGCGCAACCTCTGAAATATCAAACAAGATAATCTTTTGAGGTCTGGCTTTAAAAATTTGCCGTGACAATTCAGACCCGATAGAACCGCCAGCACCAGTAATCATAATCGTCTTGTCTAGAATGACCTGGTCAAACAAAGAGCGGTCTGCTGGCACAGGATCCCTGCCAAGCAAGTCATCAACGCCAACATATCTTAAATCACCAATAGAAACGCGACCTGAAATAATATCTTCAACAGAAGGCAGGGTTCTTACAGCCAGGGGATATGGCTCAAGGTAATTTAACACCCGTTTACGTTCAGCCAAACTTGCAGAAGGCATTGCTAAAATAACTTCTTCAATATGGGTTGTTTCAATCAACTTCTTAATATAATCAGGAGAGTTAATCTTATAATTGGAAATGCGCCGTTTCCATAAAGCAGGGTTATCATCAATAAACCCCCTGATAACATAACAACCCTGTTTTGACAGTTTTTCAGCAAGCTGGATACCTGTTACCCCAGCGCCATAAATAATAATCTCTTTTCCAACTCTTGTATTTTCAGAAGCCGGTAATTCTGGACGGCGCAACAAGAAAGAAACAATCCACCGCACAGAGTGAATAAAAAACAATGAAAAAAACATATAGCTGAGCAAGACAGAGCGCGGGATAACCTCATAATCATTGATGATAAAGGATATAATGCCCCAAAGAATGATAGAAAGAATAATCGCTAAATGTAATTTGAGAACATCTGAATAAGCCATAAAACGCGTCACTGTTTTATAGATACCCATAAAGAAAAATGTCAAAACACCAATCACAGGAGCCGTCAACAAAATACTGGCAAATTCAGCACTGGAAGGGAGATATAACCTGTTATAGCGCAGGGAGAAGGAAAACCACAAAGCAAATGTCAGCAGACAAAAATCCACAAACATAACCAGGGCTCTTTTGGGATGTTTTGGGATATTGACGAGAAAATTTCGGGTTGATGATTGCTGGAATTGAGCAACCTTATGATCTAGCCACTTTAAAAAAGATGTTTCCATATTTAACGAAACGTTTCAGCTCTAATATTTAACACATTCACATTTTTTGTCATAGACATAGGGGCTATTGAGAAAAATAAAAACTATTATTTTTTAATCTCTCACTGTTACCGCCTCATTTTCTCAAACATAAATCTCTCTAATGATAACTATGTAACATGACAAACAATTTTAAATGCCTATATTTTCTCCAGAATATACAATCATATTTCTCTACAATAACTCCCTAAAACAGTCTTTACCTTGAGAAAATATCTGATATTCCACTAAACAGACCCGATATATAAGGGCTTGTCTCCTCTTTAATAAATCAGGACAAAGATGATTAAGAAGGAGACGTAATATATATTTCCGTTCTGTTATTAATATTAATACATTCGAATTTTATACTTTAATTATTTTTACAAAATCACAAAGCAACCCTTGTTTCTTGGGGTAAAATTATGGTTAATAACAATAGGGCTGTCCACATCATGACAATGGAGACAACCTAAAAAACTAAAGCTGACAGCCATTATTCCCTCATTTGAAGGGTATGGTATCGGTCGGCTATTAATTATAGTTCCTATTTTATGAGGGTATATTACAGTAATGAAAAAAACAACCTTTGCACTTGCGGCGGCACTTATGCTGGGTACAAGTTTTTCTGTCACAACTCCAGTTATGGCTCAAGAAATTGACATGACCAAAATGACTGGCATGATGACAAAAGCCATGTCTGATCCTAAAATGATGGACAGCATGATGAAAGTTTTTGCTGACCCAAAAATGATGGATAGCATGATGAAAATGGCTGATCCTAAAATGATGGAAGGCATGATGAAAGCCATGACTAATCCTAAAATGATGGACAGCATGATGAAAATGGCTGACCCTAAAATGATGTCAGGCATGATGAAAATGATGACTGATCCTAAAATGATGGACACCATGATGAAAATGGCTGATCCTAAAATGATGACTGGCATGATGAAAATGATGACCAATCCTAAAATGATGGATAGCATGATGAAGATGGCTGACCCTAAAATGATGTCAGGCATGATGAAAATGATGCAGAATCCTAAAATGATGGAAACTATGATGAAAGCTGCTGATCCTAAAATGATGACACAAATGATGTCAGCTATGATGGGTATGATGAGCAAAGTTAAAATCAAGTAAGTTTATACTTACACAAACAGCCAGCCCTCATTGTTAGGGGACTGGCTGTTTTCTTGACTTTATCATCTTTTTCAGCACGCCACTATAGCCTGCTAATAAACAAAGATTTTTTCAGATTAAAAGCTTGAGAAAACCAAAAATTATCAGATATTAGGTTCTCAAAAATCATTCTAATATCCAAGATAAGCAACACTTTTGACACAGACGATCTTTACCATTTGAGGGAGCAAAGACACGGTCATTCCAGACCTTGTCAAAAGTTCATCTGGACAGGTTACAGCCACCACACTGATAATCTGCAAGCAAGATCATGATACTATTTAAGATGAACACGCTGGTTTAAGGTCACAGCTCCTTGCTACAAAAAGCAGGAGCATAACCACAGCCAGCATGAAAGGCATATACACACTATGAAACGATATATTATCAAGGCTGCCCTTGCGATCGCAATGACAGTAGGTCTCACCTCTGCTGGATTTGCTGAAAAAGCAGCCCCCAATAAAAAAGACGCCATGAAAACATATATGGATGTCGTTAAGCAAATGCAGTCCAAAACAGGTGGCTGGAAAAAAAATACCTTTATGGGTACAATTGGCGCTGATGCCAAAAAACAAATGATTCAATCCATGATGGCTTTAAGCCCGATTGGCATGCGTGAAATCATCAATATGATGTCCGTTAAAGTGAAGGTCAATGATGGCATTAGTTTTGATGATGTCGTTGAATCTATGATCACACGTGCTAATGCAGTCAACATGAAAAAAGTTGGTCATAATGTTCCTTATAAACTTATCCGTCAACTTGAAGGCCATGAAAAAAGCCCGCGCCTTGAAATTTTAAGTTTTTGTGACATGCTAACCATGCGTAAAATCGTCGATGTCATGCCAGAATTTGTCGTATTCTTGCCTTGCCGTATTACAATTTTAGAAGATGCTGAAGGCAAAATCTGGATTACAACAATGGACTGGTCTGTTGACTGGCTCAAATCAAAAGATGGTAAAACCAAATTTTTGGATGCTGAAATGGTTAAATATGCCACTAAAGTTAACAAAGCCATTAAAAGCATTATGCAAGCTGGTGCTGAAGGTGACTTCTAGAAACAGTTCTGTTTCCTGATTTCAAATCCCGGCTTCCCTTGTGGTGCCGGGATTTTTGTTTTTCAAAGGTTTATTTAGTTTTCGCCTTGCTCAGAAAAAACAGCATATTTGGCCGGCAAGCGGCGCACCAGTTCTAGAGAAAAATGCGCGTAAATCGCAACAGTTTGCAATTTTCTATAACCTGGACTATTGCACAGCTATGACAAATCCAGTGGCATCAGACTCTTAGAAAAGGATAATATAATGATATATAAAACCTTGACGGCTCTGGCTATTGCTGGCCTCCAGATTTCTGCCTTTAGCACCACTGCCTTCGCAAAATGTAGCCCAAAGCAATATGTTGATTATGGCAGAGCTGGTCTCAGCGATGCTCAAATCCAGCAAAAATGTAAAAAAAATATCCCGCAATGGCTTAGCGGACAATGGACAGTGACCCTCAAAATGGAACATTTTAAAGTTCATGACAAAACGGCTCAACAAGGTATGGACTTTAACCCTTTTAGCCGCTTTGCAAAGGGTATAGAATCCTTCACCCAGCTTGCAGACAAGCCAGATGACCAACGCAATGAAACATGGCTCATAACCAGCACAAATGGCCGCCTGACGCTAAACCGTCTTTATAATCCAAAACATAACCCTGCTAGCCCGGCTTTTGCTGGTCAGGCCGGACAACAACAATCACGCCATCTCCTTACCAAGGCCGAACGGCTTCAAAACCATCTGAAAATGGAAGTTTCTTCTCCGCCCTATGGCAATCTAGGCATTGAACAATGGCAATTTGATATTGACCTGAATGGTAATTTAGGGCGTAAAGATCAGCTTACAGGACAGTATAAGGTCAGCCGCAAAAACTTGCTAGACGGCAAGCTCTATACCCATGATGGCCTTGTTATCATGACCAAGGCAAGCCGGTAACACTGCCTTTACTTTTAAAACAAGGAACCATCCATTAGATTTATGGAAGGAACTCCCCTTATATAAAGTAATCAGATTATCATTTATACACCTGTCACTTGGAAACCCGAAAAATTCAGGTGAGAAATTTTGTCTTCAGGAAAGGCCGTTCGTTGCAACGCTGCCTTAGCACTGGAAAAAGGACGCAGCGCAGCCAGAGGGCAAAAAAGAGCCTGTTTTAAAGTTCAGCTATCTGGGTGACAGGAGTATATACCTCTATTGCGCTGTTGAAGCAGTCTTTTCTGGTGTCTCATCACTGCCCTTAACGCCGCCTGTAATGGCTTCCATCATTTTCATCATGGAATTAATCATCACATTGGCCATTTCTTCACCCGATTTTTCACTATTCATCGTCTCAATAAAGAAGGCACTCATTTTTTCAGGCAAATTCACCAAGGCGTCTTCATCTCCTGAAAGAAGCGCTGTAATACAGGGGCTTATTTTGGAAGTGTCTCCATTGGCAGCAGCACGCGCCGCCTCAACAGAACAGGATGTTCGTGTTTTTGGGCTAAATTTGGGATCAATCTTTTCTTGTTGCAAGGCTGCCAAACTTGTTAACCGGATTCCTTCTTTCTTATTTTGCTCTGCACCAAAACCAAGTTTAAAATTAAGAGGTATTGCTGCACTTTTACGGGTCACATTGAAAGACGGCGCCATAATCTCTGCTTTATGAGCTGGTACAAAACGCTTGTTTACAGAGGATCCTGATGACAAGGCTGCCAAGCGAGCGCCTGGATCAATAACCCTGGCCTGAAGCGATGTTTGTGACACAAGCACCATCACAGCTGTCATTGCAACAATGCCTGCCAACATATAATGGCGTACATCAAACATCTTATGCCGCGTACAAAAAATAAAATTTCTAAAACCGCCCATAAGACTGCCTCCATTAACTGGGAATCGTGGCTTAAAACACAAGACATCCTGTGCCCAATACCATACTATTACTCTTATAACCTTTAGACTGCTGTGTAAATGCAGCCTGACCAAATTCTAGCTTTAAAGTTTATGCTTTTTTAGCAGAGGCTGTTTTTTTCTTAATTTCAGCAATCCTGCCCAAAATAGCCCGCCAGTCATGGCCACCTTGCTTGGCAATATCAGCAATATCAACAAACATTGTTGGATTATACTGATACCAAAACCGGCGCATTTCTCCAATACAGGCCAAAGATTTCCAACGCTTTACGGCAAAATCTTCTTTTTGAAAGGTTTCTTCCAGAGACTGGACAAAGCTGGTCTCAATTCTAAATTTTTCAGCCTCCGGCAACTTCCTGTACAAACTGTTAATCACCTCAAGATCAGAAATACGTTTGCTTTTTTCGACTTTCATCCGCACCTGATCCAGATAGTCCAACTCTTCAAGCAGTTCACGCTGAGAACGCAGAACCTTTTTGACCGTCACCTGCTCCTTGTCAAACAAAGTTTGTTGGGGGCGGTAATCCTTGGTAATACCGTCAACCAGCCATCCTATACCAATCTTTTTATTCTTGCGGCGCCGCTTCTCATATTCTGCAATATGCCATAAAATCCGGTCATCAGAATATTGTGCAATCATATTTCTGGCTGTCTCACTTTGCACACCAAGTCTCACCAGACGCCGAAACAGACGCTTGGTATCCTCGTCCTGTTCTTCACGGTTATTGGCGAGTGTCACGGTTGGCTGCGATTCGCTAATCCTAAAGTCAAAACCTGTATATTTACGCCCTTCCTTGACCAGTTCATATGTCACATAAAGGTCTGTCTTATCATTGATTTCCTTCAGAGCCGGGTCAATGACATAGAGCCGAAAATCTCTAAATTGCTTATATTTATCAGTAATTTGAAAACGGTCGCGCAAAAATTCGACACTCAGGCTACGCGCGCCAATGGTTTTATACTGAACCAGCAGATCATAGACCCGTCCGGTATAAAAACCATCCAAAATCATGGCTTGCTCCAAAGCTATCGTTGTAAATTGTTCTTTTAGCTCAAGTAAAAAGGGGACAAGTTTTAGGTTTAAGAGAGAATAAATCCTGCCATCCTCATAAATAAGCTCCGAAAACCAGGGATAATAGGCAAAAGCCTGGCGTCCCTTCTTATCAGTATACTCAATCCCGATATTACGCTGTGTCAGGCGATCATGCATCTTCTTGACCACTTCATAAGGATTACTGGTTTGCTTCAGGCCAACCATATCAAAATAGTCCCTGACCCCTATTTCAAAGGGCTTGAAGGACGTATCATCCTTACTGATCTGAGCAATATTCCAAAGCACAAACCGCCGTTCTGCCATTGTCATCTTATGCCGACTTTCAATAAGCTTGTTATGACGCACAACCAAAGATGTTTTACCGTCTTCAGAACGCAAAATCGCTGGTACAGATCCTGCTGTCTCTGTTTCCTTTACACCTTCCGCGTGTAATACCGAACGGTCATTTGTCTCATTATTATCAATTACCATATCCCAAATTACCTTTTGTGCAAAACGGCTTCCAAAAGCTGAAATTTTCTCCCAAAAATGCTCCTAAAACATATGAAAAAAATTGAACAAAATTGAACAAAAGCAAAAAATATTGTCCCGATTATTGCCCCTATTCCTCCCTCTATAATTTTCAAATAAATAAGAATTCATATATTCTTAATTATATATAATAATTTTATGAAGGCATCACTTTTGACTCACTTTTTTTTAAAATTTCCATAGCCCCAACTAAGAATGAAAATAAAAATATTCTTTTTTAACACCCTAATTTCTCTTATTTAGACCATCTAACTAAGAATGAAAACAAAAATATTCTTTTTTAAAATTCAATGTTTGCTATTTGTTCACGCTCAACTAAGAATGAAAATAAAAATATTCTTTTTTAACACCCTAATTTCTCTTAGTTGACACCCTAATTTCTCTTAGTTGACACCCTAATTTCTCTTAGTTGACACCCTAATT
>JAUTBZ010147228.1:0-12113 GCA_032361785.1 Lepetodrilus galriftensis
GTGCGAGACATCCGACTTCACAGAGCGTAGTCCTTGAACATAGACGTGCGAGACATCCGACTTGACAGAGCGTAGTCCTAGAACAAAAACGTGCGAGACATCCGACTTCACAGAGCGTAGTCCTAGAACATAGACGTGCGAGACATCCGACTTGACAGAGCGTAGTCCGTGTCGCCGGCCATTCAGACTGGAGTGCGTGTATATCCAACAGACGAAGATATCTTCAGGATTTCTGTTACTCGAGATCGTGCACTTCTTTGCTTATTAGATCCCAAGGGTCAATGATTTATGATCCGGTAACTATACATATCGTCAAGACATAATGTTTGGCTGGTTACCTACACATGTGTGAGGTCACATTTCCTCTGACTGCAGACAGACACCGTTCAACTGAGACGTTTCGTCGCCATAACTTTTCATAATAAAATTAAGATCAATAGAAACACTTAAAACAGAAACCGTATCAATTTTACTATCGGAATGTTGGCATTCAACGACGCTAATCACGATGTCTGCTGTGGTGACACCTAATGTATAAAAGGCTTAATCCAAAATTTAAATTGTCTCTCTATTCCGTTTTTCATAAATAAGTATACTTACAAATTAATTATAATTAATGAATGTCTACCTTCTGTGGAAGGAGAGTGTTGCCAGCGGTATCTTGTATCAATGGTATATATGCCCATTTGAAGTTGTTCTAGGGATAATTGTAACCTTTAATACAGGTTTTGTTTCTTTATGATCATGAAAACTTATCTGATCCCATCTGAATTTTAGTAGGTCCGGTCTAAGGCATTCTAGAGGCAAGTTTTCCAATAATGAAAATCCAATCTTTAAAAAAAAACGTCATCGAAAAGCATTGCCTGGCTTCAACGCCATTGGCAAAGTCAAAGACCGCTGTACCTTACTTGTCGTCTCTGTGTTTTGGACGATCTGGGGTGTGGAAGTATCCTGTGGCCCCACCACACGTTACGGGCGTTTATCTGGCTAGTCATGGTGTCCCATATTATATGGTCGAGGTCGGCAGCGAAGTGTCCATATAATTTATCAGCTACAGTCATTGCATGACGCCCGGGGTATAGTCGACGTCGAATGCGTATTGACTTAATGATTATACAATGGACATGATGGGATGGGAGTCGAGCTATAGCTAGCACCTATTATTTATACTCTTCGTTTAGTATGTACTTTGAGACAACTTGCAATCCTTTACATACATAGTATAAAGACTTGCATAGCGAATCATTGTCTGACTTCTGTCACTACCTATTATCAACATTCCTTTCTACAAACTACCGTATGCTATTTTTAAACAATAACAATGATAATAATAATAATAATAATAATAATAATAATATCGATATATTTATTTGCCTATAGTCACTAGTGATGCGAGCATTTCAATGTAGGTGCTATGCATGGTTAATAGCCTGAAAATGTCGGTAATTTGCCGACGAAACGTTGCAATAATTTTAATATAATTATATATGTAGGCATTGTATAATTTATGTAAATACTATAGACATTCCTTTTCTATCTATTAATTCAGATAATAAAAACAATCAAATTCTTAATTTCATCAGATTCGTAAAAAAAACTGCATGCATACAAATACCGTTTAACAATTATATTCTACGAGAGAAAGCTGTTACAAAACGTAATTCTATCTTGATCTGGCTTGATAACATGCGGCTGCCATCTTGGTTAGCTCATTAACTCTGGGACAATAATTGGCATTTGGTGTATGTAACTAATTCTAAGGCTAATAGGTAATAGCTCCTATTCCCTGTCAACGTGATATCTTACTGTCTGGAAGACAAGGAAAACCCTATGTAAAACACGTACCTGTCTGTATATATATAGCGCTGTGGGCGACTAGACGCCCCTGTGGGGTTTAACACACAGGCCACGCATGCTTGGATCACATACGCCATGCACATATTTATTTTATACCGTCTTCGCTCGATTATTCATTGTACGGTCATATCTCCTAAAATTAATAATACGGACTTGAGACTGGTAAATATTTGTCGTAATCAAAGAACATTGCAGGTCTATGGCCAATGCTTTTTTCCTTCTGGTTCGCTTATAAATAACTAAATAAATGTTTGCATGTCTTTTTGCGAATCAATATTGCGACAGAGTGTGTTAGCATTTGATTGTGCTAGCCAATGCTATAGTATGGTATTGCAACGCATTAACGATAACATAATATATTTACTTTTAATGACATAATCGTTTGCCTAATACAAATATGGCCTATATTTAGTGATAGTATATATTATGGCCTATATATCTAATGTTCAATAACTAATCTACCACGTTCACAAGTTTTAATCTATATTATTAAAGGTGATTGTATTATTTAGGTAAAGCTATAAGCTATAGCCTAAAACAAGTCGACTCTGTTTCATCCTAAGGATTACGTTAAATGCTATTTTTCGTAGTCATTTATACCAATATATTACGACTGGATAATGTTTCAAAAAGTCATTCAGGTCGAACTTAACACATTCATTACGGGTATCCTTTATATCCCCTCAGGCAATATCACGTAGCCAGAGTTAATGCACGGCGTCGTAAACTCCCCGAGTTATAACCACCCTCACGCAGACGACTTCCGGTACGGGCACGTGATACCTGCTCGGCCGCTGCTTAATAGCTTTCCAATAACAGACTTTCGTCTTGTGTTCCATTGACTACTATTGCCCCAGAAGCCCTTAGCTAATCTCTCTTATTGAGTAAGCTAACCAGGTCAGACGGCACGGGGATCGACTGGAGAGTCTGTGCAGTTTATTTGGTCTGGCAACATCATTGGCAACATCGATCTTTATTACTTCATTCCGGATGTCTGCATATAGTGCGGTAACGGGGCATTGTCCCACGGTGCCGTAATAGAAATGTGACAGAAACCCGGTGGAATATAGAGCACACGATCGTATTTATAAACAGTTGGATTGTTAAATTATAATGTAATAGAATAGGCTGATATGTGACAGAAGCTCGGTGGAATACAGAGACGAGAACACCATCGTATAAACAGTTGGATTGTTAAATTATAGTGTAATATAATAGGCTGATATGTGACAGAAGCTCGGTGGAATATAGAGACGAGCACACCATCGTATAAAGTATAAAGTTGAATTAATAAACTTAACAATGTTATGTGATAGGAATGCCTATGCGGTATAGATCTATAGGAATGTAGTGCACCTCAAGGTGTGTTTTTAGGACATCGAGATTAACAACGGATTGCAATATTCCGTGCTCAAATTTTAAGGTTGGTTGTGATGAAACTACAGGAAGTATGGAGTCCCACCAGACTGTGTCAGACACATCTTGATTTAACTCCGCTTGACTACTTCATTAGAATATAGATTATAATCTGTATGATTAATAGATCTAGAAGTTCTAGTATTCCCTATATAGGGGAGATGTTACAATGAAACCACGAAACATCATCATGTTATTATTATATACAGAAGATTCTAAAGATTTAACCACGTAGCTGCAGTCCTGTGACTTCTGTCGTCCTTTCTTATCTTTTTCTTTATTTCCTTTCCGTCTTTTCTTACTTTCATTTATGTTTTTATTGTTTTATTTTGGTATATTTGTTTCTGGGGTCGCGGTTGGGGTATTTTCTTCCCGTCTTTTTATTTTAAGATTGTATTATATTATCTTGTTTTATAAAAATCTGGGATCGGTGTTAGGGTCTTAAGCAGGACATATCTGAAGACCTACCTATATTGTATTTGTTACCGTCACGGAATACCAATTACAAACATGTCGCTGTCTATCAGTACGGCGGCATTCGTCGATAGTCCACGTATAATTGTCACGTACAGTCAGTATTCCGGCACCCGCGAAGGAGGCTAAACCCGCCTCGTATCAAATAGATCGTTTTATATCACCTGCCAAAATACTTTGCAAGCACCAGTCTAGCGCTCTGCGATTGTAAAGAGTTTTAAATAATGCGTGAGCCAGTGAATGCGGGCGGGTGATCCGAGGGCACTGCCTGCTGGAGCGCACCCGGTCAACGTACCTCCGCGCCCACAGAGAGGGATCTTTCAACGTGGAACTGGAAACATTTAGTAACGGTGGTTCACGCCCTTGGTTGACCCAGAACGTGATATAATCTGGCTACCCCTGGTGCTAAGACTATCAGATATCTTGGTTATTGTGTTGGTGTATCGATATATAAAAAGTTAGAATGGAGTCATTTTTCTAGAGCCGTGTTTACGGTTGACTCACTGTTGCTTATTGTGTTGGTGTATCGATATATATAAAAGGAGAAGAAGTTAGAATGGAGTCATCTATTCCAGATACGTGTTTATGATTGACTCACTGTTGCTGTTCTAAGGTCGGCGTAATCTTGTACCGTTAGTTACCTCATTGCCGACTTCGTTAGTTGTCAATGGAGAGGCTGTTTTCTTCGATACTAACTGGTGAAGCTTTTAGAATTTACGAGCCGTGTCAGGTTATTATGCTGTGGTATAAGGAGTATGTCCTGTCGGAAATCAATGAAATCATTATGCAAGGTATGTTAGTTAGTTAGTTCGTGTCGTGTCATGTCATGCTGTCTGGTAGGGTTTAATTATGGTATGTCATTGCTATTAATTATCATACTATACGTCGTGTGGTTGTGTTATAATAATGACAATAAATTGATCTATGCGTGGTTGGCTCTATTTCAAGGGTTGATATATTGTTACATTTCACTAGTCTAATATTCGAATGACCTTTGCTGTGTTAGCCAAACATCACGTCCTGGTGGATCATGTTGTGACTTTAATGATTAGGAATTCTGATTGTTTCTTTACGTTGGATGGCATGCTTTTTGCAGCATGTCATCTTGGAGATTACTAGAATATGTATCCGGCTACGAGGCTACAAAGCCTTTTGGGGGGTATGATTGCATGCTCAACTCAAATTGTGCATGGGAATTTGTGAACAAAATCTGGAGTTGAGAATTAATTCGTACTGAAGAAAACATCTTCGTAACCTCAGAGCCAGTAGCCCGACCGGTAGCTCAACTTACCCCGGCCGCGGAGTCTCGGTCCACGGAACGATCGTAGTGCTACGAGAGTCGTATCTTCTTAGCAACGCCATCTTAACGTAGGAGTTACTACGCCGAGAAGCTCTGAGTGTGGCAATCAGTTACTGGCACCGACCTGACGCCGATATGATGGTCAGGAGCTTCTCGGCCTAAGGAGTTACGACTCTCGTAACCAGCGTCACGCTCGTTCTGTAGGACGGGATCGTGGGCATAACTGATGCTGTTCAATGATGTGATGAGATGTTCTTGTATACTTGCAGGAGGTTGACATCATCAAGCGATGCCAGGACAGGATGAGGAACGCCGTGGAGAAGGCCAACGTCCAGCTGAGGTCGGTCTCGTGAGGTCTCCTATACCATGTATACCGCTGTGCATGCCGTCCTCCAGACACGGGCTCGGCGACTGCTTAGTACGCTACTGCTGCGTGTCGAGAGGCACCGGGCCCGTGTGTTGGAGGATGTGTGTACACAGGCGTATACACGTAAAATTTCATGTTGCCATGTCAAGTTCACACTATTGTGATTATATATAGACCTCTCTTGGCATTAAGCCCATTGATATACTGGTATTCGTACTAAGAGCTGCAATTGTTATTGGAATAATTACTTTAAATTATTTACCAATATATTATTACAAATTTTCGAATTTCTTAAATTGTAATTTCTATGAAGTTCTTGTAAAGACGTGGCAGGATTTTTCTTATATTCATTTTGGAAGCATTGCCTTTTCAACTAGATTATATTGAAAGCAATGTTATTCTTTAAATATATATAACGAAATCTTAAAAAAACATTCCCAAACAATCGCCTCCAACGTCTTTGGCAACGACTAAAATGTATACGGTATTAACTGTTCTTGTGGGTACTTTATATGGATATTTTACTACCGCTTGTATATTATGTTAGTTTGAATCGGGCTGCCACGCACGATTTAGATAAGGACGAGCGAGACAAAGATCTGGCCGGAGGTCTAGACACCCAGTGCCACGGATTAAGGGATTCCTCCAGAGGTTTACATTATCACAACGGAGTACAGTTAGTGGATAGAACGTAAGTGCCTCGTTACTTTGTTGTCGCCTTGTTTTCATTCCGTTTCGTTCGTGTTCGTTCCTCTCAGCTTGAACAGGGCGGCCCAGCACGAGCTGGAGAAGGACCACGGCGACAAGTTCAGGGCGCAGGGTCTGGATGAGAGCTGCCACGGGATGAGGAACAACTCCCGTGGGCTAAACTTCCACAACGGCGTCAATAGGATCGACAATACGTGAGTCCAGACGCACACGTGTGTGACGCGCACCTTGCCTGCTGCACACTCACTGCCTTCTTCTGACTTCGCTGATGCTTCTTCTGGCTGCACTGGTGGTAGTTCTTCTGCTGGGTGCACTGATGGTTCTTCTGATGCACTGCTTCTTCTGGTAGATGCACTGCTTCTTCTGACTGCGCTGGTGGTGATTCTTCTTCAGCTGCTGATCTATCCACATCTTCACTGACGCCTTGTATTGCATTTGTGTTACCTTATTAACCACGTGTTTTTTCAGCCATTAGCATTATAGGCCCTGACGTAACGGGGAGCTGTGAGATTGTGTCGTGATAACAGTGGCCTGTGTTTGTTACCTAGTCGGTTCGATAGTTAAACGCCATTGTTCAAGATGTGTTGTAGAGATAAGAATGGCTATTGCTATTCGTTCAGTAACACAGAAGACATATCTTGTTTTGTGCATGTGTGTTTGTTTATTGCTTTTTCTATCATGCTTATAACTTTTGTAGATCTATGCTTTTATATTAGACGACTGCGTTTGCATATATGCATACATCGATATTTACACCATTCACCGTGTTTGATTGAAATGCATCCTCTTGCATGTGTTGTACATAATACATCAAACATCATGCTCTGAGTTAAAATGTTTGAGTGAAACATGCTTTTAATTGCAAATGACTGAATGTTTATTGCACATGACTTTCTACGTCGATTACATAAGTGTCTAAATGAAGTAACTCATCAAAATGGCATTGCTTTAAAAAGCTAACGACTAATGTGTTAAATCAAGATTAAATGTCGTTTCATCTTCATTATATATTTCAAAATAATTTTATTATTTTGCTTTCTGAAACATTGGTTGTCAAACGTATATTTGGATTTGCCAGTACATTAAGATAACGTTTTGTTTAAAACATAACATGTGGATTCACCTGCGTGTATGTATAGGCGGCCACACGTCTGGTCGTATGAAATGTTCCACCATGCCTGTCGAATAGTTCTTGATGTTTGAATGTCTCCTCTCCTCTCTGAATGCAGAGTCTCCGTCCCGGAGTCGTGGGCCAAATTCAGCAACGACAACATCCAGCGCTCCCAGAGCGAGCGCGCCGCGTCCAAGCAGATGAGGAACGAGATCGAGAGCATCCTCAACTCGTGCGCCAACGACATGTGGCAGGAGTGGAACGCCGTGAACGTGGCGCTCACACAGCGCGTGCAGGAGTCCACGGACGCCAGGAACAGGCTCCAGACACATCTGTCCAAGGTATGCAGTCAGTCCATCCTCGAACCTCAGGCCATTATCATTATGACTGCACGTAAAGGACGGAGGTTAGGTGTAGTCATAATGGCCTGACTTTCGAGGATGATAGCCAGTCGTCCTGCTCTGTCATCTCTCACTGTCTGCCAGGGGCGTAGCCGGGGGGTGAAAGCCCACATACAGGCCCACGAAAATACTAAGGGGGACCGCGGGAATTAAATGTCATAGTCAAAGACAACATGATTTGCAGGAAGGAACCTTCTGGCCTAATAGTAGCCTAGCTACGCCCCTGACCGTGGTCGCTGTTTGGACTATATTTACAGCCGTTCCACACGGCCTTTTATAATGAAGCGTGCGCATGCATCCGATGAACGTGTCCATGTGTAGCTATTTTTAAATGTTCTCTGGTAACTCGTCGTGTCTCGTTGTATGCAGGTCCTCCAGGAGATCTTCGACATGGAGAAGAACATCGAGCTGCTGAAGAAGGCGATCCAGGACAAGGAGGCGCCCATGCAGGTCGCCCACACCAGGCTGGACACCAGGATCCGCCGACCCAACGTGGAGCTCTGCCGGGACCCCGTCCAGCACAGGTAACCCACCACTGTCCGAGTCCTCGAAATGACCTCATGAGGGCATCCTTCCACAATATCCGCTAAGCGAACCTAACGCTCTTTGCGGTGTATTAGCGACCATAGCCCTCTTTATACCGTGCATTACCTATTGGTGAAGAGAGCCTTATGGCCTTTTAGTGGATAAGAGAGCTTCGTAAACGGATGGTAAAGAAAGGATAGCAGCTAGTGTACATGTTCATGTAGTCCGGGCCTAAATCTGAGCGTACGCCGTGCTTTTACTATAGGAGGAAGTGACGTATCCACGTAGACCTCGATTTAGGCTCTGCATGACCAATCCTTTGGCCTTAGCTCCAACCCTATTAGCCTTGGACTACTATTTGTTGCCAAGGATAGAGTTAGATCTACATGTAGCCTATATCTTAAGTCATATGCTGTTTCATACTGCAGAAATCTAGGTTAATATAACGGTATCTTGCTGTATTCAATTGATGTGAAGTCTTATGCTCTTCCAATTAATATTCATTGTGTTCTTGTTTATAAAATTTCATTATTTTGCTTCTGTGTTTCACAGGCTGGTTGAGGAGGTTTCTGAGATCTCCGAGACAGTGGAGTCTCTCCAGTACAAACTGCGCATGTCTGAGAACGCTCTGCAGGAACTACTCCGCACCAAGGGCACGCTGGAGCAGGATCTGGCCGTCAAGAACAACAGCCTCTTCATCGACAGAGAGAGATGCCTGGGCATGCGCAAGACGTTCCCCATGACACCAACCATCGTCTCTGTCTAGTGGCGCCTGATAAAATAGTCAACTCATCGGTTGTTAAATTGCCTCGTCTGTGATGAATGCGTTTTGGGGTTATGTTCACCACCCCGTTTGTCTGTTTGATAAGGACATTCCGTATTGTTTGTTTTTAAGAGGAAAGATGAAAAAAAAACTATTGTGGATTTCCATGCAAACAGTATTTCCTATTTTTCAACCACCCCTCAATCAGTATTATCTGTTTAGCACTGCTGGAATATTGTATGATATTTGTTATGATTAACCAGTTTGTTTATATGCAATATTCCGTCCAATTATTGAATGCAATTTCCAGCATTTTTTCCCATATATATTATTTGTCTGAATGTTTAATACATGCTTGTGAAGAGCTTTATTGTACATATATAACATATATGGACGGAATGGATCCATGTATCATTTCTTACAATCAGTGAAAGTAATTTTATGAATCGATGAAATTTGCAAATTGAGAGTACTGTATCATGTTCTTTTATTTGTACAATTTATTTCTATTTTGCGTGGAATACTCCTGCACACCGATGAAATGTTTCAGTTTTCTAATTTCAGTGAAAATAATTTTGTGAATGCAATTCAAGGTGTTGTAATCAATGAATAATTATTTCAGTGAAAATAACGGTGCCAAATTTTTCTTTGAATTTCTTTATTTTTCGGCGACTATTCTGTATGCAATTAACATAGGGATGAGTGAGAAGTATTTAAATTTACAGCATTATTTTATTGTACATAGCCACATATACTTGTTGCGGTTTTCCTCCATTTTTCTCTGTGATATACGTATTTATATAGATCTCATTCACATAATGCATGGCAACGTTACGGATCGTGACAAAGTCAGTATATTTAGGATTTGGCGTGGTAATGTCTCACAATCACTATTATATAGCTTATGCTCTGTCTCCACTTTCTTTGTTCGGATGTTTATTTTTATTGTAAGAAATGATCTTGCAAATAAAACATGTGAATTGTCTCACACTTTGTTATCGTGATTTATGAATAGTTTATAAAAACATTAACCCTCTCCCTCATTGATTAGACACGTGCACTCAACCTTTGGGTACCTCTGACTGCCTGCAGCATGGAGAGAGTTAAACAAGGAACTGTATACAGGAAATCAACTGCAGCATGTTTTCAATATTGAATGTACGTCTTTTTTAGCAAGTATTAACTCTTGTCCGTTTGACGCTGGGAAGTCACCCATATGCCCGTACAAGTATAATATTATTGTCTCTACATAGTATAGTGCTGCACGCTATAGCTGGGTTATCGAAATAACCCCCAACGAACCATATTCCCTGGGAGGAAGAAAGGATAGAATACAGTAGTATACTAGTATTTGAAGTAACAAAACACTATTTGAATTGTACATGATGCCCTAACTCTCTTCCTGTTGGATTAGGCACACACACTGCTATTTAGGGCATATTATGTGGTTGCCTCCTGCATGGAGAGGGCTAAAGAGTATACCTTGACTCTAATTGCTCCAGCATTGCTTCTACGATAGCTTACTAACATCTACAGAGAAAGGTGTGTCATCATGTCATAATTTACATATCTATATACTAGTATTTCACATAATATCAATTATAAGCATTCATTTAAAATAACGCATATGCTTTGTTCTTTCTTCTGGTTCCTTTTACGTATTTCGAATATAATCGGGGGTAGACGACGTCATTGGAATTATTTGGGAATCTCGCCATAGTGCCTAATAATATGCAATGGTTTATACTGCCGTTGTCGCTAGAATGACGAACATTAAATTAAATTACATATAATAGTAGGCTAGTCTTATATTATGAGATTTAGACTAAACCTATGGGAATATGGGTGATTTTAATACTGCTTCACAACATTCGATCAGCGCCATGCCAAACACATCCTCTCACACCAGGGATACTTTATTACGCTCAGGACTCGCTGCATATTGAGTGTGAACGTAATTAAAGGTATCCCTGGGGTGCGAGGATGTGCCAAACCCAAAACAGAAAGAACCTGAAGATAAGACAAATATTGGTCTCTGAACCGCTACAGAATATTAAAACTATTACACTAATGGCGAGAAAGTTGTATACATGCACGTAATACTGTACAGAATACTGAATTGTTTCACCCCAAACAGTCACCATATTTCTATAGATCTACATACCCAGCTGCCTACTAGTTCTCAGTTGTATACTTATAATAACGGGCGGATTCAAGGGGGACTTGTATCCCCTGTAAAATTGAAGAAATTTGTTTAATAAACAATAATGTGTATTGTGGTTGGGTTATAAGACTTGATACAGACAAAGCTTTAATCATAAACATTAAAACGAATAATCACTGGAAGTCTGTATCCCCCCCTGTTATAATAGGCTCGCACATAATTGTTAGCTACATGTATATAATCTGTATTTATAATCTGTATTAATTTTATTCCTCAATCCTAAATAGGCCTACAGATGTTCGTAATTCTTCCTGCAGTGTAGTGTTTTATGTCCGCTTCATTTAGTAGTATTTTATGTCCGCTTCTGTCATACTGTAGTATTTGTTGGGGGGCGTATTCAATATTATTTCGCTATTAATTAATTAATATTAAGCTCGGATCTGATCCACTGCAATAGTATTGCGGTTTATGTATTGCTCTCCCACGGAATGTGACGCATGAACAGACAGACAAGTAACTTGAAGCGCTCGTAATATATACTAGTAGTAGATTATGTCCCTTTGATTTTGCGAGCGCCACCTATAAACCGGATATTGCAGACGAACCACGTGGTGATCTATCAAAAGTGTTGTCTGAGAAGGTTGTGAACCGAGCACCATGAAATTCTCCATTCCTGAATCAGATTCATCTAACACAATGTCGAAAAAGGAAAAGAAGAAGCTCAAAGTATTTATGAACTTGTAATTCCATATCGTAAATATTGTAAACCTCGATTAGCCGAATAATACTGAGTTGAAATGTAACCACGTGTTGGTGATTTCTAAAGTCCAGCTGTGACAAATGTGTCTGTGACTAAATACTACCAACTGACTACTGCTACTAGTAGTATTTCTACAGTAAATTACAGATTTGGAATACCTTGGATTTTAACAGACGGCGGATCCGTTATTCAGGTTCAGCACACCCCTCGATCTAGGAGTACACGCCGATCTAGTAGTTACCTCTCGATCTAGTAGTGAAAACAGTC
>JAUTBZ010147239.1:0-12110 GCA_032361785.1 Lepetodrilus galriftensis
GTGAATCCTGACCCTCACAAGCTGCCCCCCCCCCCCCAATCCCCCCATATCCCTGGACGTAATGACAACCCCCTCGTGTAGCTGCTGGATCAAGAATGCCGTGATGGGTAAAAAGCAATTATTTTCTGTTCCAGTCTTGAATGTTTTCTTCGTCCCACTTTGTCTTTTTAGGATTCCCTGCAAATAAAAGTAGATTACTGTCAGCGTCGGCCTCATCAGAGATACAATTACTGAGCATACCTTCATCTCTGTTCACGTGACTCGTGACATCAGCTCCCTGTGTTAAATAATGGAATTCACTGCCTCGGCTAGCACATTGTTTCCAATATTACTAATAAGTTCTGTCAAGAAGTCTTACAAGATACGAGCAAGGAATTGACCCTGGTAGGGTTTCCTCGTCCTCGTCATTGCTGTCTGGTTCTAATTTGGACAATTGTACGTTGAACACTAACATGAGTGCCGATGTGGGTACTGAATCGTCTTGGTATTGTGCTGTCTTGTAATTAACATTTTGACTTTGAAGAACTGTCGATGATTTTAGTGACATCAACACCGTCATATTATTATTAATGTACGGCTTTCTAAATAGTATCACCTGTATGAAACATAACATGTGTCTTCTTTTATAATGATAAATCGCCTATATTATAGTTCGAAAATCTTTAATCTGGAAAATGTCCTAAATATTCAGTAACAATTGAAACTTTGAATGTCTAAACTAATTATAATATCGAATTAGTTTAGACATTCAAAGTTTCAATTATAATATCGAATTTCAGTTCAAATTTAATGAAAGTTCTTTAAGTATCACTTCAAAATGTCGCTGATAAAATCTAAAGAAAAACAGCTTCGTTTCCATTGACGGCCTGCTAGTTCCAGTCTCTTAGTGGTACGACTGATGAACATGTCCACTGCAAAGAAACTCTATACTGCTGAGTACCATCCGACTGAGGGTAGAATTATACAAAACCCAATTTGCGCACTCATTTAGAACATTTCTAATTGGGTGATTATATAGTTATGACGTTATAATTGTCTTTGTTGTCTGAATCGGAGACAAATTAGTGGGTGAGACTTCAGGTATTCGCTGGGGATACATTAGAGAAGGCGGTGAAATATGTTTTACCGGTAGGCGGAGGAATATGTTTTCACGGTGGGCGGAGGAATATGAGTTCACGGCGGGCGGAGGAATATACTTTTAGCAGTAGGCGGAGAGATATGTTTTAACAGCAGGCGAAGAGGCATGCTACTACAGTAGCTCAGTGACACGGATAGCCATTGAAAACCTCTTTGAACATAACACTCAATGGTATAACTATGCCAATTAGATGTTGTAAATACTCTAAGAAGAAAACATGACAAAATAAAAACTTGATGAAATGCCGCTTCGTTACAAAACAGCACGAAATAAAATCCTTCTAAACAAACTTGAAATGATTAACCATTGAGGAATGATCAAACTAGTGGGCAGAAATAATGGATCAATTATCAAGCAAGTTTATCCATGATAAAACTATCAAATGTAACTATATTATATTTATTTTGCAAATTGTTGAATGTCTGTTGCCAAGTTAATTATCTTACAAAGTAAACAGCGGTATTGTCTATTTCCCGGATCCGGACCCGAATGTGTGGTCTATTCCCCGGACACATTTTGTATCAGTGACATACGATTTTTTTTTAATTGGGTTTTGCAGAGGATGTTAGAGAGAGAAGAGGTTTCACAGAAATTAGAATCGGGATTAATGTACTAGTTTGCGTTCAAATAATTAGGTTAGAAATCATGCAACATGCATATTTAATATCAGGGTCATTTCCCCGTAAGGTTGACACGAATGGCCAATGCCTTTTCAAGTATGCTGAGGCAATTCGTTGCAGTGTTCATCCTAACGACAGGCGTAAACTTGCATTAAAAGCAGAATATTGGCCGCACTGTCCGAGTGTGGTAACATTGGCTGGGTTGTAACTACGTGCTTCTGACGTGTCTCGCACTGTGATGGATTAGACAGAGGGGATGATCTCCATGTAAACGTCCACAAGAAAGATTTACGTTGACTAGTACTGAGTAATTCACTGAAGTTAAGTTGGCTTAATGGTGGCCGCGTCGTGTGGCGCGTGGTGTCAGATGGAGCAGACGAGCGCTGTGATGTATTGACTAACTCCTGTTACACGTGTTCCAGAAGCTCCACAGTGGAGGACAGCTATGCCTGCTAGTGACCACATCGAGAGAAGTGTAACAAATGTAACCTTTGTTCCTTGTCAATAGTCTGCAGAGTCTGTAGACATGGAAATCGTTTTATGGCATTACAAACATGACAGATTTATGTATATTTGAGGTCCATTGGTGGTCCAATGGTGGTCCAATGGTGGTCACTGGTCACTGAGGACCCATCACTGGTTGACTCCAAGAGCTTTTATTAAAGGAAGTGCACACATACCTCGTCCATACACAATAAACTAACTGTACCCGTGACTTTAATGCACTTATGTTAATATCATTAATGCATGCCCTTCACTTTGGTGATAAGTTATTCTGAAGAGTCGAAGAGTCCTGAAATAGCATACTAGTAGACGAATGGCACTGTTTTCGTACATCCTGATTTGAAAGTAGTTTTTATTGGAATCGTAAGATCTGTACACAGGTGTCTGAGTATAGCCCTGGACACGGAGTTCATTGGTGTGGTACTGAGATGCCTGATTGCATTGTTACAACCTCTCCTCAGCAGAGACAGGGACGAGGCTCTACAACGAGACATGGTTCTCTGTCTTATTTCCGTTGGAAGTCGAAGCCGGCAATTTTCTTCCATCTTTGTGTTAAAGTCTCTCAATTTGGCCCCTATTACCAACGATGCCGGAACCCCATGGGACCAGTTTTGACTAAATAAACCGTATGAGATTGGAAGGCTGACTCACAGGGAAATAATAACCTGTGATTGGCAGCTAATTGAAAGTGTGACAGCGACCATACCGGCCAAACCAAGAGGAAAATTAGGGATTAATATGCATTGTTTCCAATCAGCAGGTCTAACCTAGCGCCTACATATTTTGTCAACCGGTTTTACTCTACTCCTGTCGTCAGAGTAGTGTCCCCTTTCTTAGGGATCAGACAGTATATCTGACACCGGCCAATCATAGGATGAGCTTACATCTGAAAATGACAGTCCACGGACCGGAAGTGACCGGAGCGGGACGGGAATACATCTGGTGGTGACACCTCGCGTGGACATTGTACCACACCTCGCGCACGAGTGACTTATCGCTAGATAATTGCCTGTCACCGCCAAGCGGCTTATGTAGTCATGGGCAGCCCGTTCTGGACATCACTGACAGCACGTGACACCTTCTCTGTCGCATCCCTTAAATCTTAGACGTAAGGTCTTTGTGACAGTGACGGCTCCATTATCAACCTGTATCAACAGTGTAGGATTGTCAATATGTCTCCAGTGCTGGCCTTCAAGAAGCAGCTTTCCATGACACGTCTTTAGGTATAGTCTCACGTGCTGGCAAATCTCATGAAGCTATGCTCCCAGAACCAGAGATATGATGCCACGTTCTCCAACTGAGATAGAATTACGAAAGTCCAAACATATTATCGTTATAATAATACGACATCACGCTCTGTACACATACCCTACTTACTAGTTTATTATTGGTCATTAGGATTAACGGTGACTAGCATGCAACTATTGACGTATAAGTTACTGCCCTGTGCGCTGTATTAGGTTTTTGTGAACGTATTTACGTGTAACCTCCGCAACAGATACTCTAAATTAATGTTCTTGAGCAAAACAACATTGTTGCAATTTTTCAAGTTGGTTTTAGGCATGAATACTCCAAAATGGAATACACGTTCATTCCAAATTATTTAATTAATCTTTAAAACAAACTATACAAAGAACACAATTTTTGGGCCAGCCAAAATAGCTGTACCTCAGATATCTGATACATTACTCTATCTTGGCATTAGAATAAATATATTTAATGTACGATACCACTTCATCTTCATAATGTTTAATTAGGTAGGCTAAGATTATTTTACATGAATTACTTAGCTTAGACATGGTTTTCTTCTGTCTACCTTAAACATATCTCGATTCAGAATAATCGGATCCTTGACGTAATTCGATGTCCAGCCTTCAGGTTTAATAAGACTACGTACCCCTTACTACTTTTTTGAACTGGGGGTGGGTTAGGAGAGGGGGGTTACCTAGTGCAATTCGTCACTATCGTTGTAAAACAGCATGTACAATTCCACACGTGGAACCGGAATTGCTAACAAGTCCACCAGTGCCGTGTGAGTCTGACTGTGCATGCATACTTTGTGGCGAGGTCGATTGAGCTGACAGAGAACCTCAGTCAGACCAGCAGAACGGTCATCACTGCTGACAGCGGTGTCAATACAGTCACACAGTGGTCAGTTGCCCATCAGCTGGTGACAGCCGGACAAATAGACCAGCAGTAATGGGGAGCCATCGGTCAAATGATTGACTAATAATTGTAGACACCGTGTCTAGGAACGGAATTGACAATTTTCTCTGGCATTTCTTTGAAACGATGTACTGGGTGACGTTGCTTGGTTTAGTATGCGAATCTGTACGGACAGCGTTCCAGATTTCGCAAGATTGGAATAGGATTTAATTTGTCTTATATGTACTCCTCTATACAACTCACTATTAACTCTTTGAGCGACTATGATATAGTATATGTTGTCATAGACATCTATAAAGGAGGGGGGAAATGGCTTGTCAATATTAAATAGAATGTTACAGATACATTAATGTTATGGTATTGATTTCAGTTTTTACTTTCAATCTGGATGTCCTTTTCAAATCTACAAATTATACATCAAAATAAATTAAAATAGAAATGAACATGAATATGCTAACAAGTTCAGAATACATAAATGAAAACAGTGGCATATAATGTGAATGTTGATAGCCTATTAATGCTTACTTTGAGGCTTGTTTGAATTCGCAGATCCTAATGAGCCAACAGCTTCTTAATAAGAGTGTAGAGCGTGTTCATTTACACAAATTGTAATAGTTGTTCGGATAAATTAATTATGTGGATTACAAGAATAGCATTGCCTTTCAAATCCTATTACCACGGGTCATATCTTGTTAAAATACGTCTTTAGACAGCCAAATTAGTGTTTGCTGTCCACATAACCAATTTTCTACGTGGCTTGAAAAGAATCGGCTTTAGACGGAGACTGGTCAATTGTATGCCCAGTGTTTTCCGGCAAAACCAGTCCTGAGTACCGCTGACGGCGCTCTGCAGCACGTGCCGATATCAAGTATTGAGGACTTATGGGTAAAACAGGCATGCATTTCCGGTATGGTAGTTCCCAAATTACAAGCATCGCGAGCTACACAGGTAAAGTGGCCTGCCTAATAAGCCTCTCGCTCTGTGTAAAATACAAATGATTTAGGGATTTTTGGCTAATTAGGGAACAAAGTCATGTAAAAAATTGGGATGCCACTGCAAAGCCTGTAGTTTGTGTATTGCCGCGGGCTAAATGAGACTTTGTTAGTGTCTCGAAAGCACTGAAGCTTGGCAAATTATGGCGATTGTTTCTAGGAAAGGGAGAGTGGGGCGCTATTTCGCTAAATGGAATTTGGGATGTGTAAATCTGGTTTGGTGAAGCAGCAGGGTCCTTGAGAACGGAACGCGCGCGTGAATCTCTCCGCGAGACTCCACGAGACTTCAGGTCCACTCAAATACCAAACTAAACTTGGAGCTGCCTTCACTAACGTGTTTCTCTCGACATCACTTCCCATTTACAAACCTCATTTGCAGCTAGCAAATCACTTCACTGGTGAAACAATCTCAGCGGCTTCTTACACGTCGTGGACTGCAGAATACAATATAGCACTTCTACCACGTTCTATCAAGAATCGCTTTTACCATCGCAACTCGAACCTCAACTTCACTTACAAGCAGTAAGCGCAATTTGTAGCTGACAGACCATTCGCGGATCTTGAGTATACCGTTTCACTGTCGGGGTAACTTAATTGTACGAATTTGCATTCATCAACGTCATAAAGTACGCACTGATTGAAACCGGACTGTGAAGTACAACTCGAGCAATGGTACACGTAGTATTGATAGCGGTATGTGAATGTGCAGGTGATAAAAATATAAACATACTTAAAAGGCTCATATTTGCCAGGCATCCTTATATCCTAATACTATACAAAATGCGTTGTGAAAACAAACTGTAGATTGGCATCAGATTTACCTACTCCATTGTACTCCTATATAAATGTAGGTAATAGTAACTTAGTGGAATTATTTATAAATAGGCATAGCTATGCATAATAATAGTATAAGTGTAAAAGCACAAATATTATTTTGAACATGTGTAAAGAATAATAGTTACTGTACTTAATTATCGAAGCCATCAGCGGAACTATAATAATGTTTATGACTACTTATTGTCAAACTACTTCAACGGCACTTATGGAGACTCGCTGTCGTCTTTCTAGTTTTCCATATTTCACGGGAAACTATATTAGTTAAGAGACATTACCAAGGGGCATTTCATCACAAGATTGAAAGTTTTGAGGGGAAAAAAAGACAATTAATGTGGCAATATCAATTTTCCTTTAAGGTTATGACGCATTTCATATGAGATGTCTGATCAGCCGATTGATTGAGTTCTAGCCCGGAGTAATTTTGTCCAGGATCTAATAAGCATGGGCCTTAACGTAGCGGTACACCGCCGGAGGATACCTCCAGTCTGGAGACTATGATGATTCGACTCAAGTCATCCGCTCTCTCCTGGACTCCATTCTCGTCTTACCATCCAGCTTAAGCCCAATTATATGGCTTCTCCAAACATGATTGAAGTCCACAAATTTATCCTAAATGTAAATATCAAGCGTTATTTTGAGGTTCCTCCGCGTAATACCCTCTCAGGGTAAACCTATCTGCGTGTGGATGGTAATACGGCGATGGACGAGGGTTGTGTGACGTGTGACGTGTGACATCGGATGGTCCTCCTCACTCTCCGAGGTCCTCACAGGACACAGTAGAACTGGCAAGAGGAACAGGAAGATTAGCGGCACTGAACTCGTCACGAACGTGTTGTAAAGATGTTACCGGTGAATACTGCAGTGGGCCACGTGCAGCTTGATCCCTTTCAAGGACAGAACAGCGGTGATGGTGTGGACTATTACAGAGTAGACTGGGGTACTGTCTATTGACATTCAGGCAGAGTGTACTCCTCCGCACGTCCATACTGAAACCAGTCCTGGAACCACCTCTGTGGCGTAGTGGTTAGAGTGCCAGCCCTGAGAGCAATGCCAGTACAGGTCGTGGTTCAGCTCTGCTAAGTCACACGTATGGTGTGTGTTGTTCTTCTTGGCTCTCAGCATCAAAGAGTTTCAGCAAGACGTGGCCAGTCTGGCATTTCTAAGTGCAGTGTAACATAGGTACGATACATTCAAGTCAGTTAGCACCACTAGGACAAGCAGGGCGTGCTCACACACCACATCTAAGCCATGATAGCAGAGAAATAATAATCAAGTTATCTATCCAAACATATATATATTTATTTTTTTGTTTACTAGTGGATAAGTCACAGCCAAGTATAACTAGATTAGATTCCAAATGGAGTAGGCGGAAATAAAAACGACGTATTCATTCATTTAGATGTTTAAAGAAAATCACACATTATCAAAGAAAGCCAATATTATATTTGTGCCTTGTCAAAGAAGCACGACCAGCAGCATATGACAGATCAAGATGACATAGGTCATTGATTTTCTTTTCACACATTGGTACATTTTAAGAAAATTAATAATGTACGCGTATATTTTTCAAATTAGATCTTTAGGGAGTTCAACTCGAGTGCAAGAGCTCTGGTCTGTGAAGGTCTGGTTCACTGAGCTATCAGTGTTTGTACGGCATTGAATCAATATCCGACAACAAAGGCTATCAGTGGTTAATTCTTGACAAGTGAAGGGGCTGATTGCATTAACGGGCAAAACAACTATATCATGTAATGAAATAGATCTCAGCGGCCAGGATGAATATCTTTGAAAGTGAAATCAGAGGTCAAATGGAGACTTGTAAGACATTTAACTCAATTGTGGCTGGAGGTCGGTCAATGGGGCTGAAGCACTAGCAGGAAAGTGACAGATTCTAATGCATGGTCTCCACGGACGTCCTCCTATCACCGTCACATCAAAGAACCCTATCCCCTGTAGACGTAGACTGCTACACTCTCTGTATACTAGATATCTATGGCACTCAACAAAGAATATAGGTAAAGCCTACGATTCCTCATTTTGTTCAAATAGCTTACGTTGATATTGGTTACTGTCTTGGTCTTGATGTTGTGTTAAATGTTATATTACTGTCTTGGTCTTGATGTTGTGTTAAATGTTATATTACTGTCTTGGTCTTAATGTTGTGTTAAATGTTATATTACTGTCGTGTTTTATGTTATGTTTCCTGTTCTGTTTGTTCTCTCCATTAAATTCAAGGTTCAAGAATAACAAAATAGCAATGAAACTTACGACTTCAGTTTTGAAAGTTCATGGGCCTAATGGCTTGTGGCTGTAATATTTAAACGGCGCACGGAGTAGTATTTTATTATATTAATATTGATCGTGTGGAGTCGAAGGACAATAAACTAAAATAGTATTTGTTCAAGCAGCCATATCTTTTAGACCAAACAAAACAACACTTGTATTGTGTTTCAACCAAATTCAAATTCCAAAAGACAAATGGTAAATGCAAGTCGTTAAATTATATCTTTACATCCCTAGCTTATTGTCTTAGATACCGCAGTTCTTCACGACAAAGGAATGAGACCTTTATTGAAATTTAAGACGCATAATGCAGTTGTCTTACAGCTCGTCACATCAACAGTTGAGTCTAATTCAGCGCAACATTCCATCAAAGGGCGATTACCAGAGTTATCTGACTGGAACAGTCACGTCCATCAGCATATTAGCCACAGCTCAAAAATCTCAGACATCAAATGACTGCCATATCATTTCATAATTGAATATTCTACAGAAAAATTAACTAGGAATCCCTCGAAGAGTACCGCGCAAATTGACGGCGACAGAACGAAGGCCAATCTAGGACGGCGGGACAATTGGGCTCTACTTGTGCATGACTCAGCGACACTGGCTGTCTAGCGACTTGTGGTAGACGCGAGCAACGTCAGCGACCACAATGAAACAATAGGATGTTAATTACTTTATCATGTCTGCCTTTAGCTATCATTTGTTCCACAGTAATGCAAATTTATATCTCATTAATGTATATTAACTAACCAGTCGTCAAGCGAAATTGAATTTGCTTCGTGGTTATATGATCACACTCTCTCATTTGGCGGCAATGAACTATTTTTCAGATGGTGTATAATATAAAGTAGTTATATGACATACGTTATCTCGATACAGTCTTTATTCCAATGGCACCTCTATCTATGTGCACAGTTCCGCGGATCGAGTAATGGATGTCGCAGGAATCATATGGTTGGTTCGCCAGTACCAAAAGGTCCATTTTAACGCTATACATGTACACCAGTTTCTAAACTGCTACGCGCTATGAGTGAAATAATAAACTTGAGTTTCAAGCCTCTCTCAACTCAAACATAAAATGTATAATACTAGTAATACCACTATAATGTGTCTGTAGATGACATGAACATTAGGCTTAGTGCTACTCCTATTGATGTAGCCATAGTCATCATGACCAAGTCAGAAATATGTTATCAACGTGTCTTGGGAGCCTGAGTGCATTACTTCTGATAGCATTCAAATCATAGCAGAAATAACTGGTACGATCGATGCAGGCATAGTTTGTGTTTCAAAGATTCAACAAGTGGCCCTCCTCTGGTAGTTGTTGTGTCAAAAAGTCCTGTCCCAGTTGTTGTATTCCTGTCATTATGGCCATTCTTCCTCTGTGTGTATTCCTGTCATTATGGCCATTCTTCCTCTGTGTGTATTCCTGTCATTATGGCCATTCTTCCTTTGTGTGTATTCCTGTTATTATGGCCATTCTTCCTATGTGTGTATTCATGTCATTGTTTTGTCATACTGATTGTATGTATGCATACATATATTAACGAAACAGCCTATCTTTGGTTGTCTTGTTGTCATTACGGTTCTCTTCGTTGGGTTGTATTCATGTCATCAATTACAAAATCCATTCTTTAGTCAAACTTAAAGTTACCCAACGAGAAGTTCACCTGCATGACTGTACAACGACTAGAACATCGCACTTAATTACACCGTTACATCCTAGGACAATTCGGATGGCATTCGTTACATCCGTTGATTGCATCTGCGGCATGAAGGCGTCTTTGCTTTGGATATATCAGCGTGTTTACACTTTCTACAATCGGTTGTACTGGATTACTGTGAACATCCGGTTGCGTATGTTTCCGTTTGACTTGAACATGGATCATGTCATCGCTTACTAGGATTTGCATATGCTATTTGCTATATTAAACGTGGACGACATAAGACTTGATGCAGTACTGTTTGATAGCATACTGGCTATATATTTGTTTTCACTTACATGAATTAAAGGTAGCGTGTACTACTGACTGTATTGTTCGAAATAAAACATTAGATGGCGAGTGGCACGTTTATGCATCATAGATAATACATCTAGTCATTTAGAATTGCTATTCCTTTTCTTTCATCTTTCTTGCAGCATTCAGAAGCATATTGATAGTAGCCAGTTCCAATATCAGAACAACATGATAATAGAGCGTTCATATATGAAGACACTGGCGGATAAAGGCTTCTGATTTATCTGTCTATTTACGTGACAGATAATCCCTAATACACGTAGAGGGACGGGAACTAGTGATTGTTGCATATGTCCGGTACCCATTGATTGTCTGTTGCTAAATGTGTATGAACAATCATTATGCGCACGCATTCAAAACGCCTGACAACATCCCTTGGGGAAGTGTTATTTATGATAATACTCAGACGATAAATTGAGCCGGGGAAGAGTTTATTGCAAAATAATTCAAATAAGGTCTTTTTCGAGTAATACAACCATCCTTATGAGTTATCTCATCTGAGATTTATCTCACTGGGAGATGTATTATATCGTGTGGAGAATGCCCTCAACTTGGAGCACCGAAGGGATGCGTGTATCAAATCCCACTGTTTGATGGGGCAGACGACAAGAGCTTCTAACGCTTGATTACGTGGCAAACTAAGAGAACATGCTTTCTGATCCCCGGATTGGCCATTTTGACGAATGTGAGCATGACTCACGCTGAGAAGAAAAAGAGGGAAGCGTCTTTGATCAGATTACACCCATTACGATAGTCACTTGCCACCTCGATTCTCAGACATCGGTTGAAGGCGATCTATGATCATCGTGTTCTATCTAGGTCTCCGATGACCGGAGATTTTGAAATGTAGGCTGACGCCTTAGGTGCATTCCGGCGCAAGTATTTGATATTTACGCATCGTAGGTCGGCTAAAAACGTCTACGAATTCATTAAGACCTTCCTAGTAAAAATAGCAATTATAACTCTCGGTCCAAAGCGCCTCTGTACTTTTCCGTCTGGGAGGTTCACTTACTTTCTTCAACCCAAGCATTAACGTAATGGTGTCGCTGATGCGTTGTACTATTAACAACTTTATTTCAAAATTATTTTAGCAACTTAAATAATTATCCCTAGGTAGCTATTATACTTGTGGCATGACCTTTCTAATTCAACTACAGGTATCTTCGGCTAATATGACATATAGTTTATGATTTTATAACTTATTGATAAAATACGACCAGCTCTGGGATATGCGCTAGTCAAACCTATTTGAAATAAGCATCTTACAGTATTGTCTTTTATATTATTTTATCACTATCATTTACAAAGAGAATAGATCACAATGTGTAACGATTTGTAAAGGTGTATTCGTGTTCGTCGGTATCACAGTTTGATGCTGGAGTACACTAGTACATGCTGGAGGTAACACGTTCAGGTTCACCTGTCTGTATTACTGAGACACTGGGTCCAGTACATCTATTCTGTACAGACAGGAGACAGCATGCGTAGGAAATGCAATACATTCCAGGGGCGGATTCAAGGGGGGGGGGGGGGGGGGGACCCCCCGCGT
>JAUTBZ010147250.1:0-12110 GCA_032361785.1 Lepetodrilus galriftensis
CAAATAAATAATAAAATTAATAAAATAAAGTCAAGTACTATTGGTATGTAGATTTGAACTTAGAACAATATTTTCTGTCGCCTGTGTAACAAAACGTTAGTGATTTAGAGTGAGCTCCCTTGTGTAGTGCATAGAAAGATTTACCGAGAACATGATGAAACACTGTCAATATTAGACTAGTAAGTATATCAATAATCATGAAATTTACATAAGTAGCAGATCATTGTTATAGCACTTTATTATTATCAAGATAATATACTTTTATAACTGCCCGACGCCGTTAGCAGCAATGAAGATGTTACAAATTGCAGGTCCTCGGTATTCGTGCACACAAACGTCACCCAGGAATATAAATATTCTCAGTTCATCTAGTCCATGTCGCCGTTGACAGCAGTATTTTGGCATTTAATTTTGGTTAGTAAGTAAACTGTGCAGTGACCAGTCAAATAAAATAGTCATAATCATAAATATGTCATATAATTCATCAATTTCATGAAACCTAAGTCCTAATACAATTTTAATCTCTTCTTGGTTAAATACTAAGGCAGTAATATACATTTCTTCAGAACCATTACAGGAAGAGCTAGACTGGATGTTGTGTAAGCCATACTTGTCTTCAGGCAGTTCCATATCACTGGGATTCCGGATCGCATCCTCACTTTCTTTAAATTCTTACAATAATGTGGACATCTAGACTTGATGCATGACAAAAAGTCCAGAAACAACAGCGGACACTTCGTCCACATTATTGTGAGTGAGTAAGAGCATGATTGCGGATACCTGTGGTCCGAACTGCCTCACACACTGCATGTTTAGGACTGGTTTACAGTGGGTAGTGTCATTGCTTCACTAGCAACTAGATAATATGCCCTAGATAACAGTGTCTGTGCCTAATCCAGCAGGAAGAGGATTGAGGACTCTACTAGGTCATGGCCTGTCTGTAGCTAGGTTCACATTTGCGACGATGGTTCCCATGGTGGGTGGGTGTGATAACCGGTCTAGTTAAATTCAGAATGTTGCATTCCGTCAAACTGCTAAAAAGTATAACATATTGCCAAAATAAATAGTATCCACTAGCATACTTTTTATACTAATTAGTAACCAGTAAGCAATTGTTTCAAAACAATTGTTATATAATAATTTCAAAGATATTTAGAAAAAGATTCCAAATTTTATGATAATAAAATGCATTGCAACCACTGGAAAAATACGATCAGGTCATGTTTTTACATAACCGATAACATTTGTTTCTCATTTCAGATTCATGTATTAAACAAAAAAAATATGGTAACATATTGCCGAACCATGCATATGCGACGGCTACTTCATCAGCTTGCAACCATCCCCAGATATGTTGCTGACAGTACTGAGTATCGGATCTGCAGTTTGAAAGTAAATGGAATACCTAATGAACACACCGTGTCTTATGATACTGGTAACCATGGTGATGCCATTTCCAACCAAACAATTGTTCTTCCACCTGTCCAGCAGAAGTGTTGCCAGCGAGAGAAAATAATAAGGTTCTCGTTGAACCGCAAGAAAACTAAAACATGTAATCCTTGCATGGAAGTCCATAAATGTCAGAGAAGACATTTTACAAGCTGGGGTTCAGTCACAGGAAGACATATGTGCCGCTTAATGTCGACATTTAACATTGTGAAAGGGACTACTGCAAGGAGTCATTCTTCTTCCCTGTTTGTTAGTGATGCTTTCGCTCAAAACACGGCCCCGGTGGAAATAGACCTAGATCTCGAGAGGAAGACTGCACGGAAAGCGGAACTGATCCGGAATATGGAAATGCGGGGAATAAACTTTGATGTGGAGCTATTTGTGAGTATTTCCTGGGAGAATTTAGCTGCAATCTTGGAATGGAAATTAGCACTACGGTAATCCCAAAGCCTCCTAGGAAAATAGTAAACTAGTAAGAAATAGAAATAAGTATCTCGACTAGTATTTATAGGCAAATAAAAGGTAAGTATTTTTAGGTTAAGTTTTTAAGATTTAGATTACCTTGCTGTGACTGTATGTGTTTAACCCTCTCCTTGCTGGAGGCAACTGCAGATGCCCTAAAGAGAGTCCCTGTGCCTAATGCAGTAGGGAGAGGGTTAAAGGTCAGTTATAATCATATATTCTTTCTGAAACTAACCATAAATTACTATATTTTACAAGAGTTATTGAAATAAAATTGGAGCAGGACTTTCAAAAAGTGCACACATACAAGGCATTTTGTCTTAACCCTCTCCATGTTGGAGGCAACCGGATATGCCCAAATAAGCTGTGTCCGTCTAATACAGTAGGGATAGGGTTATTGAAAACCAGTTAAAAGTTAAGACGCATAATATACAACCATGATGCATGGAAAATGTATAGTTTAACTGAAATACGTTTCTGATTCAAGCACTATAGTTGCTATTTCCTGTGTATTACAGATGGAGGACTACAGACTGATGAAGCGTTTAGAAAAGGAGAAACTCCGCCTGGAACATGAAAGGGAGAATATAGCGAAGAAAATGGCCGGCCTCAAGAAACTTTCAGTGAGACTTCTCTATGAAACTAGTCCCGTTAACCATAAAATGTCCTCATCCGAATGATGAGACAAATAACATGAAATTTCTATTAGCCAGTAGGATCTTTAAAACATTAGGATGAATAGATTGGGCCACTGGGTGAGAAGGAACTTCTAACCCTGTTGATGGGGGTTTAGCCTGCCAGAGGAATCCTGCATATGTCTGCATTAATTGAACACAATACTCTTTCTAATCATCTGTTGCATCTTGTCTGACTCCGCACAAATTTTGCAAATCATATTTTAGCATTCCATGAAGTATTTACCAAGATAATCTACCGTACATATTGTATAGCGTTTGTCCAATTCAGATGAATTCTGAAGAGGACCAGGCAACCAGAGAGAGGCTGGTGGGGCGTGGCAAGCAAGTGAAGGAAGCGCTGAAAGAACTGCAGGTATTGTGGGGGTGGGAAGATAGGGATGGGAATGTATTAGTGGCCTTAGCAAAATCAATGCCAACTTTCAACTAAAGGATTTACATATGATGATTTAAATTGGCCACATATATCAAATGCCAGCTTTAATTTTAGGGCATTGGTGCTCACTGAACTTATGGGGTTAACATCATTAGCTGGTGCTAGTTTTGACAACCAATGATCTATTACCTGATACAGCATGGTTGGGCTCCTTTAACCCTCTTCCTGCTGGATTAGGCACAGGCACTGCTCTTTAGGGCATCTGGTTTCCTCCAGCATGGAGAGGGTTAATCTCAGCGAAGGCTTTGTTAGAATTATAGTCTTTGTTTTCAGATGAGCTGGTGGGTGTGGGAAGAGAGAGTCATGTTAGCGGCTCTTGATTTGCCCAACAACATTCGACATCAAATGGTCAGTGCTAGACATTTTAGTATTTCTTGTCATAGTCTTGTCAACGATGCTTCGTGCCAATTATTTTTAGGTTATTTTTTGTTTATATTGGCACCAATTGGCAATTCTTGTTGTATGTGTAGATATGTTTTTTTTTTACTGTTATTGAAACAATATTAACTATGATTTGTGTTCCAGCCAGAAAAGCAACCAATCGTTCTGCAGGAAGCCGGGAACATTCCTGGTAGGTATCACCATTTGGTCGTCGCAAATTGGTGAAAGATTCCCGCAGCGATGTTAAAGTCTATATTAAAAAACAACTGATCGAATTAAGAAGATAGTATCAATAAGCATGATAATCACGGTTGGCTAAACATATAAATAATTACAATTATTATCGATGGAAATAATTAGTAATGATTAACTGTTAACGATACCTATCAAAACATTTATGGATTATAAAATAAAGTTTTTATTTACTAGTAGCAGACTTCCCGAAGACAGGAAGCAAACAGCAATTTTATTATTCGCTCCTGGAAAATTAACGCTCTTGGGGCATCTGTCAGTGCCAGCAAGAGGTAGAGAGTTAAACTTACTCGATTAAACAGCCCTGTTTTGTTTGTAGACACGTCAAGAAGCCACTTGGATGTTGCTCGAGAAGGAAATTTAATCAAGTTCAGGTAGAGACATTATAAGCTTTGGCTACAATTTTAGAAATATCTATATCTCATGTGATCTGGCATTGTTCACAGTTATAATTTTCTCCTTGAACTCGCATTTTATTCCTCAAATAAAAGTTTAACTTCGAATTATTTTCGAGGTTTGAACCCAGACTGATGCCTGTGTTTCAGCGCGGCAGGTCCACGGTCCTACTACCTGAGAGGTGACCTCGCTGACCTCGAGCAGCGGATCCTCCAATCAGTGTCCGGGTATCTCGCCCAGCGACAATTTTGTCAACTGGCATGCCCTGAAGTCTTTCGAACAGTTGTTGCGGTACGACAAAACTGACATTTTAAATAATAAAATTGCATTCAGTTTACGATCCTGCATTTGTGTGTCAATTTCTATCAGTAATATTGTTTCTTTTCCCCACAGTATCATTGAGGGAAATAGTTACCATCCGATGTTGGCATTGATGGTTTGAGAATATGTACCTGACTTTTTGAATGTTTTAGTAATTATTATGGGTTTTTTTCTTTTCAGGAGGGCTGTGCAGTTGATTACAGAAAAAATTTGGTTAGTTCAACACAATATATTTGAGGCAATATAAATGTTCACATTATTATTTTTTATTGTGGTATATGGGTGAAAGATTCCTGCTGCGATGTAAAACAATCTCACTCACTCACTCACTCAATCACTCACTCACTGTATTTCCAGATTTTCACCCTAGAAAACACTGACGATGAAACAAGTAACTCAGGACCCCGATTGGATGATTTTGCTCACATTCAAGGGACATCACTCTTATCATTTGCTGGTTAGTAAAGGAATAATAATTATGGAGGTCATGCACTCCCAACATTACACAGGTGTTAATATGCCGCGTTCTAATTTTAATCACATGAAGTAGGCCCAACTAAGATGATAATTTAGTATTGTTGTCATGTAGTTCTAAGTTAATGTTTATGTTTCAGCTTACTTGGCTAAAACAGTGGTGACGTCATCTTGCCTCCCTCACAGACTGTTTGCTATGGGTAGACAGTACACCCCAGGTAGACATAGGCATACAACAGTAATACCGTAATTACCCTAATAAAGTGAACAGGAGAAAATAATTGAATTTGTAGCTGTTCAAATTATTAGAAAAAAATACTAAAATTTACTACCTGGTATGTTCTGTGTTCGTGTAATTAGGGACAATATAATTAAAGTACAACATATGTTTGTAAATTAAATGGTAAATAAATGAAGGACTTTTAATTTTGTTGTTATTTTTCAATTTTTGAAATATATTATTGTGTTCGAATAGACTAGTTAGAAAATTACAACTAGTCATGTTTGTATTTTTAATCAGAAAAAAATAAATCTGCAATTAATCTAGGTGTTCGACCTAATAGAGGGTTCAAATTGTTAGGGTGATTACGGTAGCAACATAAAACCTTCATACAAATATCAATGTAACTCTTTGATATAGCGCCATGAGCATTCTATGGACCATGGCCATCCATGGTGTACTATTATTATCTGAAATTACATTATGAATTAACCAAAGTATGCTGGAATTTCTCCAACATGTAAACTGATTTCTGCTCATCAGTTCCAGAAATGAACGACAAAGGTGATTTGCCAGGATTGTTTGGAGCTACACAGTCCATGAAGGTGACAGACGCTGTTTATTTAACTCTATCAATGCTGGAGGCAACCAGAGATGCCCTGAAGTTCAGTACATGTGCATAATCCAGCAGGGGGAGGGTTAAAGACATACAGTCGCAGTTTGTTGACATATTTTGTTATTTTATATGGGCAATATTAAAACTCTAATAAATATTAAAGCATTTTGTTTAGCTAGACATTTGTTTAAGTAGTCATAAGTCTTGATAATGATAACAAATTATTTTTCCTTTAGATTTAACCCCTACTAAAATAATTTCTTGCGTTGGTGAAATCACACAAATTTAAACACTTGTCGTCGCCAGGTGTCAGCACTATCAGTGTGCGCAGATCGGGCCGTGGAATCCAGCGAGTTCTGTAAAATGGCGACTTCACTGTGGCGCCTGTACCAGCCTCTTGGTGTGCCTATGAGGTGAGAGAGGACTGTTACATAATAGACTTGTTGTCATCGCACGTGGGTGAAATATTCCTGCTGCGATGTAAATCATAGCAAGCTTACTCCTTCCCTAAACTGACAAGTGAAAGAATCTTGAAATTGACTCTAGAGCCCAATTAAAAAATAAATATAAATCACTCTTACACGTGAACCCATCAGGTGAGTTGTCAGATATACATATTCCCTGATTACACATTCACTGTAACACATGTTATGTTATTTATCAATAATTTTTTAATGTTGTTTTTTCGACGCATCACAAATCAGTCAATCCAGCTATCAGGGCCCAAGATTACGAAATGTTTCTGAGTACGATTTCATACTCAACTCACCAGACTCACAGCATACTCATGCTATGATGTCACATGACGTTTTATGAACATAATTCTGAGTTGAGTATGAAATCATTCTCGGAGCCAGAGCTGTACTCCAAATTTGCTGTGAGAATGTTTTATTTTTGTTATGATGTTTCAGATTAGTGAGTGTGCCAGCCAGTGGTCTGCTTAACTGTGAGAGCCTGAGACTGGAAGTTCAGATGTGGGCGCCCAGTGTCCAGAAGTACCTCCAGGTAACTGCTTCTTCTCAACAAGCCGCCATTTTCTGCCGTAGTACGCGCAGCTAATCATGACTACCCAGATAATTCCGACTAATTGGACGTGGTCCTGTTTTCAGAAATATAATACTGTAGATCTTGAGGATGAATTTTACAGATGTTTTGTTGTGTTATCATCTTCTTAGCCAGGGGGCTTATTTTCAAAATGTTCTTACAATCTTAAATATAAGTATAGTATGGCTATGAAAATGTTATACACATTCTTAGGCTAAGAATATTGTAAGAACATTTCGAGAATAGGCCCCCTGGTCTTCAATGGTGTGTGAAGCAAAGTACCAATCCAAGACCATCTCATTTAAATCTCTCCCGGATTGATTAGGCCAAAGCACTACTCATGTCATCTGTGGTTGCCTTCAGCAGGGAGAGGGTTAATGAGGGTCGGTGTTTTCACTTTCATGTTAAAATGGTGGCTGCATTATGTGTTATTGTCGAAAATGTTACTTTTGTCCCGTTCAGGTCGGACACGTGTCCTGTCTGGATGACTTTGTGTCCCGTCGACTGATGTGTTACCATGGAAACAATCCTACAGATTATAAAAGTCACGGATATCTGCAGATGGTTTGTATTATAATACTGGGAATATAAACATAGTAAAATTGGCAAGATCAATGGTCAAAGGCAACGTCACATTTCTTATGTAGATTTGTCGCAAATGGGTGAAGATTCCCGCAGTGACGTTAAACTCTGTAATATCTTACTGTTGTGTAGATATTCTGCAAACTCCTCACACCAACAACCATTTTGTGCGTGCGTGCGTGCGTGCGTGCGTGCGTGCGTGCGTAATCCATCAGGGAAAGGGTTAATGAAGTACTGATGATGTTACTGTGCTTGTGTGACAGGTTTACGGTGAGCTGCTGGATACGACTCGACTACTGGGACTTCTACTAGAACACTACGGGGTTAATGAGTTGGTGAGTTCTGTATAGGCCTATAGGCCTGCAACTGTGTCTGTCGATTAAAAGTGTTTCTTGCACCAGAAATCATCAAGTATGGGTAAAAGATTCCCACTGTGACGTAAAACAATTAATTTACTAAATTCTTGCACCAGAACAGGTTAAATTAAGATAATTCATGAATAAATATTTATACGTGTATTTATTTCTGACAGGGTGGTGTTCAGTTACCGGGTTCATCCGACTGTTCGGCTCCCCAGACGAGTGACATCATGTCAAGTCTGAATGACATGTTCTCGACGACAGAAAAATTACATCATTGACCACAATAAAAATGTTGAACCCCAGTCTCACCTGAGACGCCCTGAGACCTGAATGAGAATTTTTAATGAAAACCTGCACTGATTACTGACTAAAATATTAAGGTTTTCCTGGATATTTTTATTAATATGAACATGGCGAGTAGCTGCCTATACGCAGATACACAGACACAACCACATCAATCTCATAACTAACTTTATATAAACATAGTACAGTTACAGTACTGGTGAATCCACATTAAAATATCACTTATAAATTGTCATTGGTGTTTGAATATGTAAATTGCTGTAGGATAGGTAAAATTCCATTGCAATTTACACTTCCTGTATACCCGATTTAAAATGAATAAAATACAGTAAAATCTCGCATTTCCTCTGGTTTTCTGACTAAGGGAGATTGAACTAAGCAGTGAACACTTTCAAAGTAACCTTTCACAAATATGGGAACGTCGATATAATTAATAAATAGTATTCTTACGCATAGGGAAAGCATATCCTGGGTCGTAACAAATTGTCAATTGATATGAACCGTATGGTCAGTATCACTTGACACACTTTTCTGTAATGTGATTGGCTGACTCAAAACCAAAGTTATAGCATGCGGGCATACATCTGATAGTATCCTATTTCTTGCTCCGTGTCAAAATACTAAGTAGGCCTAGCATCAATATGCTTTTGATCAAACGTAATCGGATTCTAAGCTGAGAATCAGTGTAACCTCTGTGACGTCAGAATGCATCTACGATGTCAGCAGTGTTAGGTCAGTGTATGGTCAGCCAATCACATTACAGAAAAGTGTATTAAGTGATACTGACCATATGGTTTGTATCAATTTGTTACGAACCAGGATATGCTTGCCCTTATTGGTAAGAAATGAAGAAATGCATGTATTCTATGTCCTAATTACGTCACATTATAATCAATCTCCATGCTGCAGTTTCCATTGGGCATATTGTATTAAAACATTCTGATTTGCAATCATTGTCTGATAACAGGCAATCCATTTCAGACCATTATGTAGTCTATTTCTGATCACTGGTAACCCATTCATGATCACTGGTAACCCATTCCTGATCACTGGTAATCAATTCATGATCACTAATAGGCTATTCCATTCTTGATGACTAGTAATCCATTCATGATTAGTAGGCTATTCCATTCCTGACGACTGGTAATCCGTTCATGATCACTTCCTGATCACGGGTTGTCCACCACATCATAGGAGAGGATGTATATGGACGTCGTTCACGTTGTTGCCAAACAACACTTCCACACGTGGGCCTCCGCCATTCTCTGACGTCTGCTTCCTCTCTCGCTCCTCATCTATGTCCGTGTTCTTGCTGTTAAGAATGACATTTGGATCAAGGTCAACCAGGCGATACTCTCTTTGAACATGTTCTTCTACAGCGACGCCTTTCCAAAACAATATAGCTGAACTGATCGCAGTTATGATTCCAAACATGACCACACTATACAAGATGTATCTTCTTCTGGAGAAAGGCATACTAGAGGTGGATGCCGTTTCACAAACTTTCACTATACATGTATACTATACTCATTGTCTGCCACAGACTTGTGTACTAACGGCTGACTAGTGTATCCTGTGTTGTATGTCGACCGCCCAGGGCTGATAAATAGCTAGGCGTACGTTTATTAAGAAACTTGTCAATAAGACATGTGGCCAGGCTAAGCTAGCTACCGTACATGGGTGTAGCTAGTGATTTGTAAAGTGTACTCATAGGTTACAATCACAGTTTGTTGACATAGTGCATGGACAAACTTATTATGCCTGAAAGTATGTACATTTGAGTTGTCTATACATAAGGATATCCCCCCCCAAAAAAAATAAAATTATATATATATAAAAAAAATAACCCAAAAAAAAACAACAACCCGTAAACGCATAGTTGATGTATTTTCGTTTGCGACTTCTATGTTTTAAGACAGTTTTATCGACCTAATATGAAATGTACAAGCCCCAAATATCATAACTATTATGTCAGATGTGTGTTCATTATAATTAGGAAAGAAAGACACATATACATATAAATGATAATGTTTCTACACATAGTGGGGTTGAAGTCAGTATCTGATGTGAGCGCCACGGACATGGATAACTGCTTGCCCATCTACCCATTGACAAGTATCTGTATTCTTGCCTATTCACCATTGGAAAACTTAATGGCGATTGTATTTAAAGAAGGTAACGCTACGCAGACCCAAAAGAGGGACCAGTCTGCCGAAATCAGCTATGCTGGAAGGCGACTGTCAAAGCATTTAAATGCACATACAGAGAGAGCGAGAGAGAGAGAGAGAAAAATATAACTGCCAGTGGGAGCACTCCAAAGACGTTTATACCTGCACAACGGACCAAGGTTATAATAATAATACGCCACTTATAATGCGCCAAATCCACCCC
Source organism: Lepetodrilus galriftensis (assembly GCA_032361785.1). Lineage (NCBI taxonomy): Eukaryota > Metazoa > Mollusca > Gastropoda > Lepetellida > Lepetodrilidae > Lepetodrilus > Lepetodrilus galriftensis. The sequence continues at coordinate 10,385 of JAUTBZ010147250.1, forward strand.
CTATGGCATGCTCTAAGCGCCACATATTTATCCCCGGTCAATGGATCAGTGTTCCTTCTCAACTCCCTGGGGAGTATACTATACAATCCAAGCTGCCGTTTCCAGCGCTACAAGGTTATCATTCACATGATGTCAAGCTCATCCTTCCGGGTACCCATTATCTGCTGGGTGAACAGAGGCATCAGGTTATACGTGTTGCTCAAAGATAGCTGATGATTCTTGATGTTCCAATGTTTGTCACGGCTATTGGTGACTATTCTGTCAGCTGCATGTTCAAAGTGGATGCTTCTCCAACCCTGTTTGATGTCATATAAGACTCCGAATGTCAGAAATACATTTCAGCAAAGTATCAGGCATCCAATTGGTCCGTGAGAATGCATTCCAATGAAATTTTTATTCTGTAAAGGAACTACCAACCCACTATAGATTTAATACGCCTTTTAATATATTGAATAATGGTGGTGTCATAACATACTGAATGTTTGTTTAAAATCAAATTTTGTCAAATAAAATTAAGTATATTGATTGTGCACACACAGAAGAACACGTACGTACGCATGCACGCGCGCGCGCGCGCACACACACACACGCACACACACACACACACACAATCACAAATGGCAAATATTTTAGTCACCGCTATTAATGAAGCGCTCATAGAATCATGGTCTTATCAGTAGTATTTAATAAAATATTTAATATTTACAAGGTTGGTCATTTAAAAGGGAACTTATCTTAGTTTCGTTTTATAAAATCCGCGACAAACGAGATTTGGCACATGTTTAACTATGTGCATACTGGAGGCAACGGGAGATGCTCTAAAGAGCAAAGTCTGCGTCTAATCCAGCAGGAAGAGGGTTAAATTAGTCGCTGGTCTATGGCTGTCAATGAATGTGCCATTACTTCCTATTTAAGCTATTACTAACAATTTATAAACATATTTTATTGACCAAAATGTCATGGTCAATACGCGATTCACTCTTAATGAATGGATTCATAATTATATCGTAGATCGATATGTTTAGCTTTTTATTTTATAAAAAAAAAATTAACACCAAAATATTAAATTTTAAAATGTATGATTTGACCCCCGATGATCCGCATTTACGGTACGGTACGGTACTGTTTTTGTTTTCATTTAGGCTTATTGTATTTTATTCACCAAGAATATTATTTAATTATTAAAGTTTTGAGGTTGTTACTTTGGTTCTTCATCATAGGCCCACATAAAAATAAATAGCCTACCTGTATACACATGGTAGCAGCTCTCTATGTAATGTTACTAGGCCTACTCATAAGCATTTCCAATGTTTTCAATAAACTATATATCGCGATACGTATCGTATCGTGAGACTAGTATCGTAAAATTGTATCGTAGGCACATCGTGCATAATCTGTTTGTCAATTTTGTTTGTCTTAAAATTTACTGGTTTATAATTCTGTGTTCTTGATGCCATGGAACATGAGTGAGCGTACTCTCTCCCACCAGTGCGTAGGCCGTCGTTTGTTCTTTATCACATTAAGGAAGCATTCAATTTAACATGCCTGAATTAATCTTTATATGTATTCATATCATTTCAGATGTTACGGTTACCGCGGTGTTTGCTCTTTGTTCCGCTCCCTGGTGCTATTGCCGCCGTTACACCGCGTTCTTAGAAAACTGCGTTAGACAGGCCAGGGGCGGATCCAGATTTATATTTTAAGGGGGGGGGGGGGGGGGGGAGGG